>OW121743.1:89057437-89227437 GCA_933228675.1 Stomorhina lunata | reverse complement strand
TGTGCTGAGGTATGTAACGCATAGAAATATTTGTCTTAGACCCACCAGTAGGTTTAAAATCACTTAAGCCATGTAATCAAAGTGCAGGAAGCAATTCTAAAGATAATTTGATGAAATTTGGCACAAATCATTTTTTGATAGTGGAGATTGAAATTCGTCAAAATCGGTCCATTATTTATGGTATCTCCCATAGGTCCCACTTCCCGGAATTGAAATTTTGGCCACAAATATTTTCATGAAATTTAAAGCACATTCTGCTTACGTAAACCTTAATCACTGTACCAAAGTTCGTTGAAATCGGTCCACATTTGACCATAGCTTCTATACAAACTCTTCTGTCAAAATCCACTAAATAACACAAAAATCACTAAAACGCTCGTAAATCTAAAGATAATGAGAATTTTAAGTATGTTTTTTGCATACATAATTTTTGTAACAACTGTAATCAATTTGCCAAATTTCAAGGTAATCGGTCCACATTTGACCCTTTAAGTCCAAGTGACGGAAACACCTTAAATAAATAAGAAAATGTTTGCATGATGGCAAAATTTAGCAAATATTTGTCTTTATAAAGGAAAAATAACACCTTTGACCTTAGTGGTGAAGGGTATCGTATGGTCGGGCTTGACCGACTATAGCACTTTCTTACTTGTTTTTTATAAAATTTAATATTCAAAAAATATACAAAAATCATCGGGATATTAATTCAAAAGAAAAATTATTCGTTCTTAATCTTAGTCTATTAAATTTATTTATGAATGTGCTATACAATTTATTGATGAAGGCAACCTTTGATTTACAAACATAATTCGTAGTGATTGCGTTTATAAAATAGGTAATAATGAGAGGTTTTCGATCTGTCTAAAAGTAGGGATACTCCTCATGAAGATGATGGCCTGTTAGGCCATCATCGAAACGAATCGATGAATAGGTTGTCCCATAAACATTTTTTCGGCTTAAATAAATAAATGTAATAGACTGGGATTTAGTGTGAATAACTTATATATATATATATTTTTTAATTTTATGATATCTATGAAACGAATTGTTCTATTTAGTTGAAAGTCACATAATAACGAACAAAATTATCTTTTAACCGCTTTGTACCAATTTTTTGTTGTTTAAAAAATTCAGAGTTATTTACACTTCAAAGTAAAAAAAACACTTTATTTTATAAAAATAAATTCCGTTTTTATAAAATTTTTTATAAAAATAAATAAATCGAAGATAGGTATAAAAAACTTACCAATTTTAAAGCTGCGAATATTCTTAATTAAATAAACCGTATTTCCCGAAAATTCATTTATATCTTATTAAAAATCAAGGAAATAAAGTGAAAATACCCAATTTCGTACTTAAGCAATTTCAGTAGTTGGCAGAGTTCTGCATCAAAACATTTGAAAAGCTTTTCAACACATTCGCTTATTTTTAGATTCAACTCTTTATTCGTTTTTGTTCACGCGAATCAAATTCGTGTAGAAACAAAAAAGACACTAAATTAAAAAAACACACAAGAGAACTGTAGAGAACTGTTGAGAGTAAAAAACTCGACACGACAACAAACAATTTCAGCAATCACAGTTTTGTTTCATAAAATATCGAATTAACACGAATCATTCGAGTTCATTTGTAGGTATATAAACATTTTTGCGTTGAAATGAAAAAAAAAATAAAATTAATGTTTACTTTCTTATTTTTATTTTTTATTTAACTTAAAAGTTCTTTTTATTTAACTTAAAAGTTCTTAAAAAAACTAAAATTAATTAATTCTTTACTAATTTTTAAAGTTATAATAAAATGAAATATACTTTTTATTTATATTTGTGTATATTGCAAATTATCAGACTTTGAGTTTTATTATATCAATCAATATGTGACAGTTATTTTGATTTAATATTATATCAAGCAATGACTGCTTTTTATTTTGTGATTAAGTTTTTTAAGCAATTTCTGAGCGATATCTTTTAAAATTGATTTTTTAGAGCAGGAATTTTATTTTTTATATAAAATCGGAAATTTTGAAAATTTTCCATAAAAATAGGAAAATTTAAAAATTTCCCATCAAAAAGGGAAATTTTTGAAATATCCTATATAAATGGGAAATTTTGGAAATTTCCCATAAACATTGAAAATTTTGAAACCTTCTTACAAAAATTTAAACTTTTAAAACTTCTTATAAAAATAGGAAATTTTTAAAAATAAAATTTTTGAAATTTCGAATAAAAAGGAAAATTTCCCATAGAAATGGGAAAAAAATTTTAAATTTCTAATAAAAATGGGAAATTTTTTAAATATCCTAAAAAACAGATATTTTAAAAAGGAAAACTTTTAAGTTTTCCAATTTTTCCATTTTTATGGAAAAGTTTTAAAATTTCCTATTTTTAAGGGATATTTTTAAAATTTCCCATTTTTATGTTAAATTTTAGAATTTTCCCATAAAACTGGGAAAATATTAAAATTTCCCATTCTTATTTTCAAAATTTCCTACTTTTATGGGAAATTTTCAAAATTGACCATTTTTATGTGAAATTTTCAAAATTTCCCATTTTTATGGCAAATTTACCATTTTTATGGTAAATACAAAATATTATTATTATTATTATTATGCAAATACAGAATATTAAAAATATATGTATACTAACCTCTTAATTTTTTACTTCTTTCACAAAACAAAATTATCAATTAATCAATCACTTCTTTCGCAAAAAAATGTTTTTTAATTAGCAGTTAATCAATCACTTAAAGAAGGGAATGTGCAACTGTCATTCATTTACTTAGATTGTTTTTAGAATTTTTAGTGTTACTCTCTTAATATACATGAAAGAAAAAAACACTCGTTGTAAATGAAACAAACAATGTTTTGATTCTCTTCTCATTTTTCTTTATTCGAATTGAGTTGTAACACCAAACTTGATTTTGCAGTACTCATTCGTTTCTCTTTCTTTTCTACTTTTCTTTTGCACTGATCGACACCATTTAAGAATTTTACTGTGATTTGAGATTAAGAATGTTTTGATGCAGAACTCTGGTAGTTGGGTCTTATTTAGGAGCTAAAATCAAATGTGAACCGATTTTCTCGAAATTTAGCAATTTGATCGAAGTTAATGCAATAATTATGTGCCAAATAAATATAAAATTGTCATTATCTTCAGATTTAGGAGCGTTTTTGGCTTTTTTCACAATGTCTTGTATGGGAGCTATGGTCAAAGATGTACTGATTTCAGCAAAAATTGGTAGAGTGATTTTTGTTGAAAAAGGCAATATTGTTTGTTATATTTCACAAAAAAAAAAAAAAAAAAAACGAAATTTGTGGCCAAAATCTTTTCTTCCGGGAAATGAGACCTATGTGAGGTCTCACTTCACAGCGCGTATTGCTCTTTGCCAAAAAGATGTTTTGCCAAATTTTTTAAAGATAAAATCAAACTTGTGGTTTTGAGGAACGTTCAACTTTATTCAGGAAAGCACATTGTTTGGGAGGTACCACAAAATTTGTAACCATTTTGATCATGTTTAATTGGCTTTGTCATTGTATTCTGCACCGCCGTGATATAGCAGGTTAGTCATCCGTTTAGTATACCAGAGGTCCCAAATTCGATTTCTGGGCCAGACCAACTTGAAAAAAAAGATATAAAAACATTTTCACTGGTTATTGAGTATTAGGCTATGTAAAATTTCTCTAACTAATGCATTTGCCGTTCGGAGGCGGGGTTAAAACGTAGGTTTCTTTCAATGAGTCTAAAAATAGAATTGGATGCAGCTCATTGTATGAGAAATTTTTTGTAAATAAAAAAAGTCACTTTTTTTAATTTTGAACAAAATACTATATGTTTTTTTATATTGTAATATGAATAACTCTAAAACCGTTGGTCGCACAAACCTTTGGGTTAGCACGTCTTAAGGTCAATTATGTTTTAAATCCATTAATGTATTTTTAAGTAAAATCAGATAAGTAGTTTTCAAGATATGATAAACTAACTAGGACATCCAAAAATCTTAAATTTTAAAAACAAAATTAAAAATTTTTGTACTCAGGGGACCATTACTTATAATCAAAAAATTATTTATTACAATTATAAATACTTGTAATAAATTGGGAATATAGTGCAATACATTTATATAAAACTTTTTGAAAAATGGTTTTTGAATAATATTTACATCCCGACAATTTTGTTATTTTTTGATAAAACTACATGCATTCAGCTTAATTTTAAAATAAATCTCTGTTTATTTTAAACGTCTTACCCCCCCCCCCCCCCCCCCTTCTTCACAGAATGCATATAGCAGCCAACGGCTGCAGCAAGAATGTGGTAAGTGAAGGAAGATGAAAACTGAAAATTGTTTGTGTTTTTGTTCAGTCGATGATCTACGCTTTTACTTATGGTTTATGAACATAATTCTTAAAAGTTTTGTTTGTAAATAAGTATTAATGCGAGGTTTTCGATCTGTCTGATCCATCGAAACGCGTCGAGGAATTTTGGTTTCTCCGCAAACAATTTTTGACTTTTTATCAATAAATTGGTCTGTTACATTAATAAATAAATGTAATAAATTTGGGATCAATTGCGAATAGTCATTCTTTTTGAAAAATCGTTTAACTTGAGTGTAATTTTGGCTATTGACTAGTGTAATTTGCGCTTGTTTTATGTAACTACCATTTAATTTTGTTCTTTATAAATAAATTTGTATGTAACTTATCATATGATCATATAAAGGTACTTTTATCAAATCTCATATCATCAACCTCATTATCATTACCATCTCCTAAGTTACAATCACAGTCTCTGCTGTAATTCGTTGATTTAATATATTTCGTTGTTGACTTTTTATTTTGTCAACGTCACTTAACATAATTGCTATTAAAGTTTTTCATTCATTTAAAGATCTACAAAAAAAAAAACCGAGAAAACTATAGAAAAATAAACATTACTATGTACCTATGTAATTCATTTAATGCATACATACAGCTGTAGTAAAAACTATAGCACAAAAAATTATAGTCCATTTATATATTGTAGAATATCAAAATTCAACCTAAAGTTCTTTTTCTTTAGTTTAATCAGTGCTCATCATTCTGTGATAATGATTAAATTATCACTGAACAACATTTTTACTATATCGTTGTTGTGTCTGTGATCATTATCTTGATCTAATTCATATAAAAGAAATATATGTATTTTAAAAAAGTAACAGAAGTTATGCAAAAAATGTATATTTTCTTAAATTGATTGCTATTATTATAACCGACACTGTATATATTTAACTTTTTATTGTTAAATATTATTTTGTTTGTTTTTATTACAATCTTTTTGTTTGTTTATTTGTTTTTATTAAAGTTCTATGTCTCTTTTTTTTTTTTGTTTTGGTTTCATGATCCGTCTTTTATTGTATTTTTAGTTGTTGGCTTAAAATTTGAAATTATTTCTCAGAATTTTTTCATTATTGTTGTTATTATTATTATTTTTGTTTTTTTCGTTGTTTTTGTTGTACGAACCGTGATAATTATATGTTACATACTTTTTAATGATAAACATTAAAAATATGAAAAAGTTAAAAGTATGTACATAAGGATGGGTCGGTTTTTTCACTTCGGTCCCTGAGCTTCTTCAAATATTGAAGTTATTACGCCAAATTTTGTTAATCAGAAACATGCAAAATATTATTGATATATTTTAGGTTATGAGCCAGAGCAACGTGCCCAAAATCGTTATGCCCATTTGCATGGGTAAAAATGGGAGTATTTTTAGTTTTAGCAAGACTTAAACAATTAGAATTTATTTTTGCAAGAAAATATACCGGGATATGCCAAGAAACCAAAACTGTTTTTCTTAAAGTCATAAAAAACAAAAATCCTATTATTTTATAAAAACTCTGTACCGAAATTTTTTGTAGTGAAATTTTTTCTTTATAAAAAATTTGTAGCAAAATTTTTTCTTTATAAAAAATTTGTAGCAAAATTTTTTCTATATAAAAAAATTTCACAGAAATTTTTTCTATATAAAAAATTTTCAACGAAATTTTTTCTATACAAAAAATTTTCAACGAAATTTTTTTATATAAAGAATTTGTAGCGAAATTTTTTCTATATAAAAAATTTGTAGCGAAATTTTTTCTATATAAAAAATTTTCAACGAAATTTTTTCTATATAAAACATTTTCAACGAAATTTTTTCTATATAAAAAATTTTCAACAAAATTTTTCTATATACAAAATTTTCAACGAAATTTTTTCTATATAAAAAATTTTCAACGAAATTTTTCTATATAAAAACTTTTCAACGAAATTTGTTTATATAAAAACTTTTCAACGAAATTTTTTTATATAAAAACTTTTCAACGAAATTTTTTTTATATAAAAACTTTTCAACAAAATTTTTTTAAATAAAAAATTTTCAACGAAATTTTTTTTATATAAAAATTTTTCAACGAAATTTTTTCTATATAAAAAGTTTTCAACGAAATTTTTTCTATATACAAAATTTTCAACGAAATTTTTTCTACATTAAAAATTTGTAGCGAAATTTTTTCTATATAAAAAATTGGTAGCGAAATTTTTTCTATATAAAAAATTTGTAGCGAAATTTTTTCTATATAAAAAATTTGTAGCGAAATTTTTTCTATATAAAAAATTTGTAGCGAAATTTTTTCTATATAAAAAATTTGTAGCAAAATTTTTTCTATATAAAAACTTTGTAGCAAAATTTTTTCTATATAAAAAATTTGTAGCGAAATTTTTTCTATATAAAAAATTTGTAGCGAAATTTTTTCTATATAAAAAATTTGTAGCGAAATTTTTTCTATATAAAAAATTTGTAGCGAAATTTTTTCTATATAAAAAATTTGTAGGGAAATTTTTTCTATATAAAAAATTTGTAGCGAAATTTTTTCTATATAAAAAATTTGTAGCGAAATTTTTTCTATATAAAAAAATTTGTACCGAAATTTATTCTATATAAAAAATTTGTACCGAAATTTATTCTATATAAAAAATTTGTACCGAAATTTTTTCTATATAAACAATTTGTTCCGAAATTTTTTCTATATAAACAATTTGTACCAAAATATTTTCTATATAAAAAATTTGTACCGAAATTTATTCTCTATATAAAAATTTGTACCGAAATTTATTCTATATAGAAAAATTTGTACCGAAATTTATTCTATATAGAAAAATTTGTACCGAAATTTTTTCTATATAGAAAAATTTGTACCGAAATTTTTTCTATATAGAAAAATTTGTACCGAAATTTTTTTTATATAGAAAAATTTGTACCGAAATTTTTTCTATATAGAAAAATTTCTACCGAAATTTTGTCTATATAGAAAAATTTGTACCGAAATTTTTTCTATATAAAAAATTTGTACCGAAATTTTTTCTATATAAAAAATTTGTACCGAAATTTTTTCTATATAAAAAATTTGTACCGAAATTTTTTCTATATAAAAAATTTGTACCGAAATTTTTTCTATATAAAAAATTTGTACCGAAATTTTTTCTATATAAAAAATTTGTACTGAAATTTTTTCTATATAAAAAATTTGTACCGAAATTTTTTCTATATAGAAAAATTTGTACCAAAACTTTTTCTATATGGAAAAATTTGTACCAAAATTTTTCTATATAGAAAAATTTGTACCAAAATTTTTTCTATATAGAAACATTTGACCAAAATTTTTTCTATATAGAAACATTTGACCAAAATTTTTTCTATATAGAAAAATTTGTACCAAAATTTTTTCTATATTGAAAAATTTGTGCCAACATTTTTTCTATATAGAAAAATTTGTACCAAAATTTTTTCTATATAGAAAAATTTGTACCAACATTTTTTCTATATAGAAAAATTTGTACCAAAATTTTTTTTTCTATATAGAAAAATTTGTACCAAAATTTTTTCTGTATAGAAAAATTTTTTCTTTATAGAAAAATTTGTACCAACATTTTTTCTATATAGAAAAATTTGTATCGAAATTTTTTCTATATAAAAAATTTGTACTGAAATTTTTTCTATGTAAAAAATTTTTACCGAAATTTTTTTCTATATAAAAAATTTGTACCAAAATTTTTTCTTTATAGAAAAATTTGTTCCCAAATTTTTTCTATATAAAAAATTTGTACTGAAATTTTTTCTATATAAAAAATTTGTTCCGAAATTTTTTCTATATAAAAAATTTGTTCCGAAATTTTTTCTATATAAAAAATTTGTACCGAAATTTCCTATGTGTTTTTATCTATTTGTTACCTAGAGCTTTCGATCTAAAATTTATATTATAATTTTTTTTAAGAAAAACTTATTAAACGCAAATTTAAAGTTATATAAAAAAATGAACAATAGACACGTTTTAAATGAATCCTTTAAAAAAACTTTTCATTATCTCCTTCATTTCATACTTTTTCTTGAGCAAATACTTTATCCTTTTAGTATGAGCTAACATCAATGATTAATGATTGTACGCGTTATGAAAGATAATTTGATATTTGACGTGAAGGTTTTCCTTTAAAAACTTCAGAAAAATAAATTACAAAACTTTGTTGAAATTAAAACATTTTTTTAAATAAAAATCCTTAAAGTTTGTTAAAATTCATTCAACTTTTACTTCTCTGACCTTTAAAATGTATTTTAACAAATTTCTATATTATCTTGAATTTAATATAAACAATTATTCCTCCATCATCTGTTGAATTATTAATGATCCTGTTTCTCTAAAAATAATATTTATGAATGAAAAATTTGAACTCAGTTAAAATTATATGTACATATTTATATATTTTTTGTACATAATAAAATCTTTAAAGATTTCCTAATAACTCTTGTTTTAATTTACTTCCCTTGTGCAAAGGAAATGGAATTTTCCTTTTAAATTCTTATGAAACATTAAATGTTTATGGCAGAAATCACTCTTTTTAAACATATTTTAAAGATTTTCTGAAAAAATCGTAAATGAAACTCAAAACAAAGTAAAAAACCGTCAAATCATGTTCAAATTCTAACATTAAAACATGAAAATAAATAAATGTATTTGTCATGATAATGTCTTATTTTCATTGAGTTGGATGTATTAGTAAAGTTCTTGGGGTAACCCGAACGGTATAACAAGGGGAAGGAAAACCAAGAGGAATCATTAGATTAACCTAATGGAATATGTATAAAGTAAGAATGACAGGGAAAATATTTCAGTAAAAAAATTTTATATGGAAAAAATTTCGGTAAAAATTTTATACATGGAAAAAATTTTAGTAAAATTTATATGGAAAAATGTTTGTCAATTTCGGTACAAATTTTTATATAGAAAAAATTTTGATATGGATAAAATTCCGTAAAAATTTTTGTCTACATAGAAAAAATTTCGGTACAGATTTTTCTATATAGAAAAAATTTCGGTACAAATTTTTCTACATAGAAAAAATTTCGGTACAAATTTTTCTATATAGAAAAAATTTCGGTACAAATTTTTCTATATAGAAAAAATTTCGGTACAAATTTTTCTATATAGAAAAAATTTCGGTACAAATTTTTCTATACAGAAAAAATTTCGGTACAAATTTTTCTATATAGAAAAAATTTCGGTACAAATTTTTCTATATAGAAAAAATTTCGGTACAGATTTTTCTATATAGAAAAAATTTCTGTACAAATTTTTCTATATAGAAAAAATTTCGGTACAAATTTTTCTATATAGAAAAAATTTCGGTACAAATTTTTCTATATAGAAAAAATTTCGGTACAAATTTTTCTATATAGAAAAAATTTCGGTACAAATTTTTCTATATAGAAAAAATTTCGGTACAGATTTTTCTATATAGAAAAAATTTCGGTAAAAATTTTTCTATATAGAAAAAATTTCGGTACAAATTTTTCTATATAGAAAAAATTTCGGTACAAATTTTTCTATATAGAAAAAATTTCAGTACAAATTTTTCTATATAGAAAAAATTTCAGTACAAATTTTTCTATATAGAAAAAATTTCGGTACAGATTTTTCTATATAGAAAAAATTTCGGTACAAATTTTTCTATATAGAAAAAATTTCGGTACAAATTTTTCTATATAGAAAAAATTTCGGTACAAATTTTTCTATATAGAAAAAATTTCGGTACAAATTGTTCTATATAGAAAAAATTTCGGTACAAATTTTTCTATATAGAAAAAATTTCGGTACAAATTTTTCTATATAGAAAAAATTTCGGTACAAATTTTTCTATATAGAAAAAATTACAAATTTTTCTATATAGAAAAAATTTCGGTACAAATTTTTCTATATAGAAAAAATTTCGGTACAAATTTTTCTATATAGAAAAAATTTCGGTACAAATTTTTCTATATAGAAAAAATTTCGGTACAAATTTTTCTATATAGAAAAAATTTCCGTACAAATTTTTCTATATAGAAAAAATTTCGGTACAAATTTTTCTATATAGAAAAAATTTCGGCACAAATTTTTCTATATAGAAAAAATTTCGGTACAAATTTTTCTATATAGAAAAAATTTCGGTACAAATTTTTCTATATAGAAAAAATTTCGGTACAAATTTTTCTATACAGAAAAAATATCGGTACAAATTTTTCTATATAGAAAAAATTTCGGTACAAATTTTTCTATATAGAAAAAATTTCGGTACAAATTTTTCTATATAGAAAAAATTTCGGTACAAATTTTTCTATATAGAAAAAATTTCGGTACAAATTTTTCTATATAGAAAAAATTTCGGTACAAATTTTTCTATATAGAAAAAATTTCGGTACAAATTTTTCTATATAGAAAAAATTTCGGTACAAATTTTTCTATATAGAAAAAATTTGTACCGAAATTTTCTATATAGAAAAAATTTCGGTACAAATTTTTCTATATAGAAAAAATTTCGGTACAAATTTTTCTATATAGAAAAAATTTCGGTACAAATTTTTCTATATAGAAAAAATTTCGGTACAAATTTTTCTATATAGAAAAAATTTCGGTACAAATTTTTCTATATAGAAAAAATTTCGGTACAAATTTTTCTATATAGAAAAAATTTCGGTACAAATTTTTCTATATAGAAAAAATTTCGGTACAAATTTTTCTATATAGAAAAAATTTCGGTACAAATTTTTCTATATAGAAAAAATTTCGGTACAAATTTTTCTATATAGAAAAAATTTCGGTACAAATTTTTCTATATAGAAAAAATTTCGGTACAAATTTTTCTATATAGAAAAAATTTCGGTACAAATTTTTCTATATAGAAAAAATTTCGGTACAAATTTTTCTATATAGAAAAAATTTCGGTACAAATTTTTCTATATAGAAAAAATTTCGGTACAAATTTTTCTATATAGAAAAAATTTCGGTACAAATTTTTCTATATAGAAAAAATTTCGGTACAAATTTTTCTATATAGAAAAAATTTCGGTACAAATTTTTCTATATAGAAAAAATTTCGGTACAAATTTTTTATATAGAAAAAATTTCGGTACAAATTTTTTATATAGAAAAACTTTTATGAACAATAGTTAGTAAAAGTTAATCTGTCAGCTGCTTATCTTAAATGCAATGAAATCTTTTTTAAGATCTTTAAAACTATAACAGTGACGACCACTTGTCAAAATTTTTTTAAACATAGAATAAGGGTGTTTACATTTTTCTAAAACCTTTTTATTCTAATAAAACAATAGCTTTTTGTTTAAAAAAAATTGGATTCATAAAATCTCTACTAATTTGATGTTTTTAAAAATTCTGTGAACCCTTTTCTTTGTTCTAATTTTGACTAATGACAGGACATTTGACTTAAAGCATACTATCCTTGAATTTAATGTATATATGTACTGCGTCCATTTCTTTAGTGATGACATAAAATTGTATGTATGTAATCCGTACTTACACCCATACCTATACAAACACATTCTTAACAAATCATGTTGTGTGACATTTGAATTATTACTTTGTAAAATTTCACATGACATTTAGTTTAAAGTGTACGACATCTATAGACAAGGCATTAAAACAGGTCGACAACTAAAACTATTCACTAACTCTCGATTCCCTGGAATTGTTTGAAAGTGTGTGAACAGTGTAACGACTAATAAAACAAGTACATAATTTAATGTCACAAAATCTTTAAAGTCTTTTAACTTCTGGTCTTTGTTTACATTTCCTAACACTTTTGTGTTCTTGTAAAGACAATGATGGTTCTTCTACAAATCTTTCAACGCACATTTGTTACAGTCAAACATACAATACATAAGTCCAGATCAGACACTCAAATTGTGTACAATAAAATTTACATTGAAACAGGTAGAACAGACTGATTCTACATGTCAGCATCCATCACCGAGAGACTAAGTGCCAGTCACTTACATTTTGTTATTGATTGACTCCATGAATTACAATAATTCGAGTAGGACAATTGTTATCCTGTTGTGTGACAAATTGCCAAATAACTAAATGTCCTTAATAAATTGCATATATAGTAATGGAATTCATCAAATGTATATTATTTACCTTACAAAACAATGTTTTGAAATTGAAATAATCCCGGTTTTGATTAACTTATGGAAACCTTTATATTAATCGCCTGTTCCACGATTTCGAAAGAAAATCTACTCGAAAGAAAGTGAGTAACTCGAATTCGAATTAATTTTGGTTTCTCAATTTCGAAGCCTTTCGAAATTTCGGTACAAATTTTTCTATATTCGGTACGAATTTTTCTATATAGAAAAAATTTCGGTACAAATTTTTCTATATAGAAAAAATTTCGGTACAGATTTTTCTAAATAGAAACAATTTCGGTACAAATTTTTCTATATAGAAAAAATTTCGGTACACTTTTTTTTTTATATAGAAAAAATTTCGGAACAAAATTTTTTTATATAGAAAAAATTTCGGTACAAATTTTTCTATATAAAAAAAAAAATTCGGTACAAATTTTTCTATATAGAAAAAATTTCGGTGCAAATTTTTCTATATAGCAAAAATTTCGGTACAAATTTTTCTATATAGAAAAAATTTCGGTACAAATTGTTCTATATAGAAAAAATTTCGGTGCAAATTTTTCTATATAGCAAAAATTTCGGTACAAATTTTTCTATATAGAAAAAATTTCGGTACAAATTTTTCTATATAGAAAAAATTTCGGTACAAATTTTTCTATATAGAAAAAATTTCGGTACTAATTTTTCTATATAGAAAAAATTTCGGTACAAATTTTTCTATATATAAAAACTTTCGGTACAAATTTTTCTATATAGAAAAAAATTCGGTACAAATTTTTCTATATAGAAAAAATTTCAGTACAAATTTTTCTATATAGAAAAAATTTCGGTACAAATTTTTCTATATAGAAAAAATTACAAATTTTTCTATATAGAAAAAATTTCGGTACAAATTTTTCTATATAGAAAAAATTTCGGTACACTTTTTTTTTTATATAGAAAAAATTTCGGTACAAAATTTTTTTATATAGAAAAAATTTCGGTACAAATTTTTTTATATAAAAAAAAAATTCGGTACAAATTTTTCTATATAGAAAAAATTTCGGTACAAATTTTTCTATATAGAAAAAATTTCGATACAAATTTTTCTATATAGAAAAAATTTCGGTACAAATTTTTCTATATAGAAAAAATTTCGGTACAAATTTTTCTATATAGAAAAATTTCAATACAAATTTTTCAATATAGAAAATATTTCAGTACAAATTTTTCTATATAAAAAAAATATAGAAAAAATTTCGGTACAAATTTTTCTATATAGAAAAAATTTCGGTACAGATTTTTCTATATAGAAAAAATTTCGGTACAAATTTTTCTATATAGAAAAAATTTCGGTACAAATTTTTCTATATTCGGTACAAATTTTTCTATATAGAAAAAATTTCGGTACAAATTTTTCTATATAGAAAAAATTTCGGTACAAATTTTTCTATATAGAAAAAATTTCGGTACACTTTTTTTTTATATAGAAAAAATTTCGGTACAAAATTTTTTTATATAGAAAAAATTTCGGTACAAATTTTTCTATATAGAAAAAAATTTCGGTACAAATTTTTCTATATAGAAAAAATTTCGGTAAAAATTTTTCTATATAGAAAAAATTTCGGTACAAATTTTTCTATATAGCAAAAATGTCGGTACAAATTTTCTATATAGAAAAAATGTTGCTACAAATTTTTCTATATAGAAAAAATGTTGCTACAAATTTTTCTATATAGAAAAACTGTCGCTACAAATTTTTTGTATATAGAAAAAATTTCGGTACAAATTTTTCTATATAGAAAAAATTTCGGTACAAATTTTTCTATATAGAAAAAATTTCGGTACAAATTTTTCTATATAGAAAAAATTTCGGTACAAATTTTTCTATATAGAAAAAATTTCGGTACAAATTTTTCTATATAAAAAAAATTTCGGTACAAATTTTTCTATATAGAAAAAATTTCGGTACAAATTTTTCTATATAGAAAAAATTTCGGTACAAATTTTTCTATATAGAAAAAATTTCATTACAAATTTTAATAATTTTGATAAAATTTTTTTATATATAGGAAAAATTTTTAAATATAGAAAAATTTTCGGGGTTCTACGATCAAACAATAAGCTGCATCCGATTCTATTTTCAGACTCCGGGTCAGAATAGAAAACGCATTAGTTAGAGAAGTTTTATATAGCCTAATACTCAATAACCGGTTGTTAGTTGAATTATAAGGTGAACCGTTTTTATTGAAAAGTTATTTAATTTCATGTGGGTCTGGCCGGGGATCGAACTTAGGACCTTTAGTATGCTAGGCGGATGACTAACCTGCTATACCACGGCGGTTCACAAGAAATTACAATACAAATTTTTTATATATAAACAATTTCGATGCAAATTTCTTGTATTGAAAAAAAAACGATACAAATTTTTTATAATAATTTCGGTAAAAATATTTTATATTTCGGTACAAATTTTATATAGAAAAATATTTTATCGGTAAAAATTTATAGAAATTTATATATAGAAAAATTTGTACCGAAATTTTTTCCTATATAAAAAAATGTGTACCGAAATTTTTTCTATATAGAAAATTTTGACCTTTGACCTTAGTGGTGAAGGGTATCGTATGGTCGGGCTTGACCGAATATAGCACTTTCTTACTTCTTACCATTTGAATAAAAGTATTAGGAATCAATAAAAATAGAGTTGAACTTTATCAATTTTTATAAAAGGACACACGAACGAATACAGGTCACAAAACTCTTTAGTATTATAAATAAATAAAGATAAATGTGGAATTAATGTGAAATTTCACTTTTATTTAACAAAATTTATGGTTAAGATTTGGATAAAATTAGTACCAAAATTGTAGTAGTACTAAAATTTTTTCTATAAAAAATTAGTAACGAAATTCTTTCTATATAAAAAATTAGTACCAAAATTTTTCATAATTAAAACATTAGTACCGAAATTTTTTCTGTACAAATTTTTTATATAGAAAAAATTTCGGTACAAATTTTGAATATAAAAAAAATTTCGTTACAAATTTTTTATATAGAAAAAAATTCGGTACAAATTTTTTATATAGAAAAAAATTTCGTTACAAATTTTTTATATATAGGAAAAATTTCGGTAGAAATTTTTTATATAGAAAAAATTTCGTTACAAATTTTTATATAGAAAAAAATTTCGTTACAAATCTTTTATATATAGGAAAAATTTCGGTAGAAATTTTTTATATAGAAAAAATTTCGTTACAAATTTTTTATATAGAAAAAATTTCGGTACAAATTTTTTATATAGAAAAAATTTTGGTACAAATTTTTTATATAGGAAAAATTTCGGTACAAATTTTTTATATGGAAAAAATTTCGGTACAAATTTTTTATATGGAAAAAATTTCGGTACAAATTTTTTATATGGAAAAAATTTCGGTACAAATTTTTTATATGGAAAAAATTTCGGTACAAATTTTTTATATAGAAAAAATTTCGGTACAAATTTTTTATATAGAAAAAATTTCGGTACAAATTTTTTATATAGAAAAAATTTCGGTACAAATTTTTTATATAGAAAAAATTTCGGTACAAATTTTTTATATAGAAAAAATTTCGGTACAAATTTTTTATATAGAAAAAATTTCGGTACAAATTTTTTATATAGAAAAAATTTCGGTACAAATTTTTTATATAGAAAAAATGTCGGTACAAATTTTTTATATAGAAAAAATTTCGGTACAAATTTTTTATATAGAAAAAATTTCGGTACAAATTTTTTTTGTATTTGTACCAAAATTTTTTCTATAGAAAAAATTTCGGTACAAATTTTTTTTCGCTGCAAATTTTTTTGTATAGAAAAAAATCTACAAAATTTTCTATAGTAAAATTTTTGTTAAAATTCCTCCTAATCCCAATTTAATTTTTTCTCAAAATTTGCCCCTTAAATTTAGCAACTGCACGTTTTCTTCATATTAAAAACTTTTTTAAAGTTTATTTTATTTTTTCTCATTTTTCTTGTCAATTCTTTGATTTTTATAAATCCTGTCACTCTATTTGGCTTTATTTAATGTACGTGTTCCTTTTAAGACCCATCCTAAACATGTGAGAGCATCAGCCAAACAATTGGGGTCCTTTTAAAGCGATGGCTCTTTGAAATGCATCCTTAGTGAATAGTTAGTGAATTGTAACAAGTACAAGTACATAAATAAAATAAAATAAATTCTTTGATAAAAGAAATACTCGTAATAAATCCTTTAAGGAATAAATGTTAACAGTTCTCACATGTTACCTAAAACATGTGTTAGCTTCAATTGACTTTTAGAAAGAAATAAATAGAAATTTTATTGAAGGTAAAATTGGTATTTATTGTTTTAAAAGTTTTTTTGAGGTCGTATTTTTGAGATATGTATATAAATATAAGGAGCGTTTAAAATACGTCTAGAATCGTAGTACTTGTAAAATGGTATAGAAAATTAAAAATCTTCTAGAGAAATAAAATGGAAAAAGGAAATCAATCTCCTAGACTAAAGGATATCTCAAAAGGCATATCTTTAACTTTTATGGTTTTTCCTACAAAAATTTATAATATTGTTAACAACAAATTATAAAAACCAAAAATGTGAACTCATGAATGAATCGGAAAATAATAGACTTTTTGTAAAAAGAATATTTCGGTAAAAATTTTTAAATTTTAAAAATATTTTCCTGAAAATAAAATAAAATATTTCCATATTTTTCATCTTTGGTGCATTTAATTCAAAAACAAAAAAATTGAAATGCATCAACCGCATAAATGCATGACCTCTTAATTGATATTTCCCAAAATTAAGGTATCTGTAGATGTAAATTACCAAAGGAATTTTTTATTCCATTTCTGGATCATGAATGGACACTTACTAGGTACCTATAATTATGAGTAATAATTTTTTTAAAATATGAAAACCATGTTGCTAAGACCTATTCTTTATGTTCCCTAAATCTCTTGGAACATGAAAAAACTATGTTGTCAAAAACGGGACATCTTGAAAAATTGGTTGTGTCTAAGTGTGTGAAAGATATACAAATGATTTTCTTTGTTACCGAAAAAAGCAACAAAAATAAATAAGTATGAAAAGAATAGCTAGCCAAGTCCAAGCAGACATTTATGGTACCCTACACCTCTTAGGTTCACTTTTTTTTGAAGATAATAAAACATTAATATATATCAGAGATTTTTTTATCGTAAAATTTTCTATAAGAAATATTTATAGAAAATTTTTCTATAGAATAATTTTGAATACAAAATTTTTTTATCAACAAATTTTCTTATTGAAATATTTTTATCGAAAATGTTTCTATAGAAAACATTTTAATCAAAAAATTTTTTATAGACAAATTTTTAAGAAAAATTTTCTATTGAAAATTTTTGATCAAAAATTTTTTCTATAGAAAACTTTTTATAGAAAAATTTCCTATAGAAAACTTTATATCAAAAAATTTTCTATAGAAAACATTTTATCAATACATTTTTCTATAAAAACTTTTTATCGAAATTTTTCCTACAGGAAACTTTTATCAAAAATTTTTTTTATAGAAAATTTTTTATCGATAAATTTTCTATAGAAGATTTTTATCAAAAACTTTTTATCGAAAATTTGTCTATAGAAAACTTTTTTTCGAAAATTTGTCTATAGAAAACTTTTTATCGAAAAATTTTCTATAGAAACTTTTTATCGAAAAATTTTCTATAGAAAACTTTTTATCGAAAAATTTTTTATAAAAAAACATTTTATCGAAAAATTTTCTATAGAAAACTTTTTATCGAAAAATTTTCTATAGAAAACTTTTTTTCGAAAAATTTTCTATATAAAACTTTTTATCGAAAAATTTTCTATATAAAACTTTTTATCGAAAAATTTTCTATAGAAAACTTTTTATCAAAAAATGTTCTATAATAAACTTTTTATCGAAAATTTTTTTATAAAAAAACTTTTTATCGAAAAATTTTCTATATAAAACTTTTTATCGAAAAATTTTCTATAGAAAACTTTTTATCAAAAAATGTTCTTTAATAAACTTTTTATCGAAAAATTTTTTATAGAAAACTTTTCATCAAAAAATTTTCTACAGAAAATTTTTTATCGAATAAAAAATTTTCTACAGAAAACTTTTTATCGAAAAATTTTTTATAGAAAACTTTTTATCAAAAAATTTTCTATAGAAAATGTTTTATCGAAAAATTTTCTATAGAAAATTTTTTATCGAAAAAATTTTTTATCGAAAAATTTTCTATAGAAAATTTTCTATCGAAAAATTTTCTATAGAAAATTTTTTATCGAAAAATTTTTATCGAAAAATTTTCTATAGAAAATTTTTTATCGAAAAATTTTCTATAGAAAAATTTTCTACAGAATTTTTTATCGAAAAATTTTCTGTAGAAAAATTTGTATCGAAAACTTTTCTATAGAAAATTTTTATCAAAAACCTTTTATCGAAAATTTGTCTACAGGAAAATTTTTATAGAAAATTTTTCTATAGAAAACTTTTTATCAAAAAATTTTTTATCGAAAAATGTTCCATAGAAAACTTTTTATCGAAAAATTTTCTATAGAAAACTTTTTATCAAAAAATTTTCTATAGAAAACTTCTTATCAAAAATTTTCTATAGAAAATTTTTTATCAAAAAATGTTCTATAGAAAAGTTTTTATCGAAAATTTTTCTATAGAAAACTTTTTATCGAAAAATTTTCTATAGAAAACTTTTTATCGAAAAATTTTCTATAGAAAACTTTTTATTAAAAAATTTTCTAAAGAAAACTTTTTATCGAAAAATTTGTAAAAAATTTATGGAAAATGTTTCTATAGAAAACTCTTTATGAAAATTTTTCTATAAAAAACTGTTTATCGAAAATTGTTTTATGGTAACTTTTTATTGAAAATTTGCCTATAATTGAAAAATTTTCTATAGAAAACTTTTTATAAAAACATTTTCTATAGAAAACTTTTTTATGGAACAATTTTCTATAGAAAACTTTTTATCGAAAAATGTTCTATAGAAAACTTTTTATCGAACTATTTCTATAGGAAACTTTTTATCGAAAATTTTTCTTTAGAAAACTTTTTATCAAAAAATTTTCTATAGAAAAATATTTTCATAAACTAAAAATTAGAAAATTATTTTATGGAAAATTTTTCTGTAGAAAAATACATTATCGATCAATTTTTTATGGAGAAATTACCTATCGAACAATTTTTCATTGAAAACATCTTTTTCCAAAAATTTTTTTATTCCGAAATCTTCTGTAAAAAATTTTTTTATCCAAATATATTCTATAGAAAAATATTATCCAAAAATTTTCTATAGAAAATGTTATCCAAAAATTTTCTATAAAAAATTTTTTTATCCAAAAACCTTTTATCGAGACATTTTCTATAGAGAACATTTTTGATCAAAAAATTGTCTATAAAAATATTTTGTGTCGAAAAATTTTCTATTAAATATTTTTTGTTAAAAAATGTTCTATTTTTTTTATAGAAAAATTTTTTATCTAAAAATTTTCTATAAAAATATTTTGTATTAAAAATTTTTTTTGTTTTTTTTATAGAAAAAATTTTAATCGAAAAATATCCTATAGAAATTTTTTTTTTTAATTTTAATAGAAAAATTTTACAAAGAAAAAAATGTAATCAAATAATTTCCTGTAGAATTTTTTTTTATTGAAAAATTAAGTATAGATAATTTTTTTATCGAAAAATTTTCTGTAGAAAAAATTTTTATCCAAAAATTTTCTGTAGAAAAATTTTTTATCCAAAATTTTCTATGAAACGTTTTTTGTGGAAAAATGTTTTGTTTTTTCTAAAGAAAAATTTTCCAAACAAAAATGTTTAATGAAAAAATTTCTATAGAAAAATTATATTTTTTCTATGGAAAAATTTTTATCCAAAAATTTTCTATAGAAATATTTTGAATTTTTTCTATAGAAAAAATTTTAAACGAAAAAATAGAATAGAAAACTTTTTATAGAAAAATTTTCTATAAAAAACTTTTTATCGAAAAATTTTCTATAAAAAACTTTTTATCGAAAAATTTCTATAAAAAACTTTTTATCGAAAAATTTTCTATAGAAAATTTTTTATCGAAAAATTTTCTATAAAAAACTTTTTATCGAAAAAATTTCTATAGAAAAATTAGATTTTTTCTATGGAAAAATTTTTATCCAAAAATTTTCTATAGAAATATTTTGAATTTTTTCTACAGAAAAAATTTTAAACGAAAAATTTCCTATAGAAAAATTTTCTAAAGAAAAATTTTCTAAAGAAAAATTTTCTAAAGAAATAATTTCCTATAAAAAAATGTTTTTACATTCCTCTTTCGTTTGTTCCATTCCTCTTTCGTTTGTTCCATTGGTTCTCCCCGTATGATGCTGATGTTTTGGCATAAAAACCACCTCTTATTATATTTAGATCTTTTAAAGTTCATTTTCAGAAGAATTTAAACTTCAAGATATATTTGCGGCAAAAGATCGGTCAATGAGAGGATTGTTAAAAGTATGGGCCATGATAGGACTTCACCTGGACGGATACTAGATAAGAGCACTTAACATCAGTAAGGGATTGACAACCATTTCGAAGAACCAGACAATAAAAGCAGGAGTAAGGCAGGGGGTCATATGGAAATGATTCTAAAATCCTTAAAAGCGAAAAATTATCGATTTCGGGCTAAAATTTAGAACTTTTTTTGATTTTAAGAATTTATATATATATATAGACATCTGAAGCATATCTGAATATTATCCTGAGCCGATTGGAATAATCAAAGGTTATATTCAAATTGAATGGCATTACTAGTTTTAAATGTTACAAACATCAGGATAAACGTCTTAAAAGCAATGGCGCTTTAGGGTACACAATATTGTGTTCATTTCTATTGTTAATGAGATGGAAAACGAGTAAAATATTTCAATATGTTCTAAAAGCAATAAATTCAAATGAACATAAAAAAGCTTTAAAGAAAAACTAAAATAAACTCATCAACTCACTTGTGTAGTATCAAGAAAGAGGAGGGGGAGGTACTATAGTTTACCCCTAAATACGTAAGACAAAAGAAAAAAAAAACGACCATTTAGGCCATAAAAGTGATGAATTTATGGCATATTTTGTCTATTTAGTATCAAATTGTATGTGAGTGTGTATATTTCTCGGTATAGGTAGAAAATCATTCTGAAATTTTAGAAAATCTTCTTTGTATACTATAGTCGTAGACATGAGTGTAGATGTTCTGAATTGTTTTAGTTTCTAGTTGAGACATTTTTCTATTTTATGAAGCACGTAAAGCTAAAAAAGAAACATAAATTCTGAAATACACTCATATACTTATACATCGTGAGCCTATATTCAATACCGACTATGAACCAAATGAAAAATTTTAAAGGACAGGGAAAAAGTGTTTAATATCCAAAATACTTTAATAAAGGTCAATATTTCCTCTTCGATATATATAAGCCAATAACTGTCTTAAAAGATTGTTTCCCTCTGATTTTTATGTTCTTTTATAAAAAAGCAGTTTTCCAATAAAAAGTGTTTAAAAAATAGTTCATAGGCGTTATTGAATATAGGCTCACGATATATAGTTTTTTCGATTTTAATCTTGAAAATTTTTATATTTGAAATTAAAATTGTTTAGCATTTATGTTTGGTATAGAAATAGACCAAGACATCAGACTTTTTATATACAGTCCGAATATCTGTATTATTATGCGTCTGTTTGTCTCTCTGTCAGTCAGACGTTTCCTTTTTTCTAGTGCGATGTTTAAAGTTTTAAATGATTTTCTTTTCAATTCTTTTTTCATCACACGCAAATGTCAACATTCAGATTGATCTAAATGATGACTGACTGACTGTTGTGGGAGGTCTTTGACGTGTTTGACGAAAAATATTCTTCTTGATGGGGGGAAGAGAAACATTTAGATACGCAAATCCATATACAAGTTATCCAAAATTGTCCATTACTTAATTCCTTATGTAGTTTTTCGAAGAATATTTTTCGATAAAAAGCCAAAAAATGTTTGCGGAGAAACCAAATTCCTAGACAGATCGAAAACCTCGCATTATTACTAAATTTACAAACATAACTTTTAAGAATTATGTTCATAAACCAAAAGTAAAAGGGTAGATTATCGAATGAACAAAAACAAAACAAATATTTTTCTATAAAAAAATTTTTATATGAAAGTTTTCTATAAAAAAAATTTTATATAACAATTTCCTATTAGAACAAATTTTCAGTTAAAATTTTCTAAATCAAAAAAAATGAAATGATAAAACTGAAAAATGTTTGTGTGTTTCTGTTCGGATGATAATCTGCGCTTTATGTTGATATTTGTTGGACATAATAACAATAATTCGTATTTATTCAGTCCCTCAAATTATACATAATGTGAGGTTTTCGCTCTGTCTAGAATTAGGGATAATCCTCCTGATGAGATGGTCTAATCAACCATCGAAACGCGTCGAGGAAAGGTTTCCCCACCAACATTTTTTGGTTTTATCAAAAAACTATTTATTACAATAATAAATAATTGTAATAAATTGGGATTCTTAGTGCAATACACTACAGTAAAACTTTTTAATTAAATGTTTGATGTCCCAAATTTTGATAAACCTTTTTAAAAAAAATTTTAACTGAAAATTTTCTATAGAAAAAATTTTAACTGAAAATTTTCTATAGAAAAATTTTTTATCTAAAAATTTTCCATAGAAAAAATTTGCATGTGAAAATTTTCTATTAAAAAACTTTTACCTTAAAATTCTCTCTAGAAAAAAATTATCTGAAAATTTTGCTTAAAAAAATTTTATTTTAAAATTTTCTCTCAAAAATTATTTTATATTTTAGAAAAACGTTTATTTTGAAAATGTTTATATTGAAAATTTTAGTATTGAAAATTTTAGTATTGAATAATTTTCTATAGATAATTTTTTATATAGAAAAATTACTATAGAAATTTTTTGTATAGAAAAATTTCTAAAGAAAATTTTTATATCGAAAAATTTTCTATAAAAGAATTTTTATATCGAAAATTTTTCTATAGAAAAATATATCAAAAAATTCTCTATAGAAAAATTTTTCTATCCAAAAATTTTATAGAAATTTTTTGTATTAAAAAAATTTTCTATAGAAAACTTTTGTTTTCTGCAGAAAACTTTTGTTTTCTGCAGAAAACTTTTGTTTTCTGCAGAAAACTTTTATATTAAAAAATTTTCTATAGAAAATTTTTCGATACAAAAATTTTTTTATAGAAACTTTTTCGATATGAAAATTTTCTATAGAAATTTTTCTATATAAAAAATTTCTATAGAAATTTTTCTATATAAAAAATTTTCTATTGAAAATTTTTCAATACTAAAATTTTGAATATAAACATGTTCAAAATAAACGTTTTTCTAAAATATAAAAAATTTTTTGATAAAAAATTTTTTTAGGGAAAATTTTCACATAATTTTTTCTAGAGAAAATTTTAAGATAAAAGTTTTTTAGTAGAAATTTTCTTCAAATTTTTTTCTATGGAAAATTTTTAGATACAAAATGTTTCTAAAGAAAATTATAAGTTAAAATTTTTTTCTATCAAAAAATTTTCTATATCGAAAAATTTTTTTAAAGTAAAATTTTTATATCGAAAAACTTTCAATAGAAAAATTTAATATCGAAATATTTCCTATAGAAAAATTTTAATATCAAAAAAATTCTATAGAAAAATTTTAACATCGAAAAATTTTCTATACAAAATTTATAATATCGAAAAATATCCTACAGACAAATTTTAATATCGAAAAATTTTCTATAGAAAAATTTTAACATCGAAACATTTTCTATAGAAAAATTTTTATATCGAAAAATTTCCTATAAAAATATTTTATCTAAAAAAATTTTAACATCGAATAATTTTAATATCGAAAAATTTTCTATAGAAATGTTATAATATCAAAAAATTTTCTATAGAAAATTTAATATCGAAAAATATCCTATAGAAAAATGTTAATACCGAAATATCGAATAATTTTCTATAGAAGATTTTTTTTTATCAAAAAATTTTCTATTGAAAAATTGTTATATCAAAAAATTTTCTATTGATACATTTTTATATCGAACAATATTCTTTAGAAAAATTTTTATATTGAAAAATTTTCTATAGAAAAATTTTTATATCGAAAAATTTTCTATAGAAAAATTTTTATATCGAAAAATTTTCTATAGAAAAATTTTATAAAATTTTTATCGAAGAATTTTCTAGAAAAAATTTTTATCAAAAAATTTTCAGAAGAAAAATTAAAAAAAAATGTTTTCCATAGAAAAATCTTTTATAGAAAATATTTCTATATAAAAATTTTTATCAAAAAATCTCTATGAAAAATTTTTTATGTAAAAATTGTCTATAGAAATATTTTATATTGAAAAATTGTCTATAGAAAACTTAGGTATCGAAAAATTTTTTGTAGAAAAATTTTGTATCGAAAATTTTGGGACATCAAAAATTTAATTAAAAAGTTTTATTGCAGTGTATTGCACTAAGATCCCAATTTATTGCAATTATTTATTATTGTAGTAAAAAAAAATTTTTCTATAAAAAATTTTTTTATCTGAAAAATTTCTATAGAAAAATTTTGTAAAGAAAAATTTTTTATCGAAAATTTTTTTATATAAAAATTGTGTATTCGCTTAGCTCGAAAACTGCTTATTTTCTTGAACTAAGTAAAAAGTGGAAATATTTTTTTTTGCAAAAATTTTTTTTTGAAAAATCTCAAAAATTTACATTTTCAAAAATAATTTATTTTTGCAAAAATTTTTTTTTTGAAAAATCTCAAAAATTTACATTTTCAAAAATAATTTATTTTTGCAAACGAAAAAATTTACTAAAAAGGTTTATCAAAAATTTTGGCACATCAAAAATTTAATTAAAAAGTTTTACTGCAGTATATTGCACTAAGATCCCAATTTATTGCAATTATTTATTATTGTAGAAATAAAAAATTTATATAAAAAATTTTTTTATCTGAAAAATTTCTATAGAAAAATTTTGTAAAGAAAAATTTTTTATCAAAAAATTTTTTATAGCAAAATTGTGTATTGGCATAGCTCGAAAACTGCTTAGATTCTTGAACTAAGTAAAAAGTGGAAATATTTTTTTTTTGCAAAAAATTTTTTTTGAAAAATCTCAAAAATTTACATTTTCAAAAATAATTTATTTTTGCAAGCAAAAAAATTTACTAAAAAGGTTTATCAAAAATTTTGGCACATCAAAAATTTAATTAAAAAGTTTTACTGTTTTATTGCACTAAGATCCCAATTTATTGCAATTATTTATTATTGTAGTAAAAAAACAATTTTCTATTAAAAATTTTTTTATCTGAAAAATTTCTATAGAAGAATTTTGTAAAGAAAAATTTTTTATCGAAAATTTTTTTTATATAAAAATTGTGTATTCGCTTAGCTCGAAAACTGCTTAGTTTCTTGAACTAAGTAAAAAGTGGAAATATTTTTTTTTTGCAAAAAATTTTTTTCGAAAAATCTCAAAAATTTGCATTTTCAAAAATAATTTATTTTTGCAAACAAAAAAATTTACTAAAAAGGTTTACCAAAAATTTTGGCACATCAAAAATTTAATTAAAAAGTTTTACTGCAGTATATTGCACTAAGATCCCAATTTATTGCAATTATTTATTATTGTAGAAAAAAAAAATTTCTATAAAAAATTTTTTTATCTGAAAAATTTCTATAGAAGAATTTTGTAAAGAAAAATTTTTTATCCAAAAATTTTTTTATGTAAAAATTGTGTATTCGCTTAGCTCGAAAAGTGCTTAGTTTCTTGAACTAAATAAAAATTGGAAATATTTTTTCTTTTCGCAAATTTTTTTTTTTGAAAAATCTCAAAAATTTACATTTTCAAAAATAATTTATTTTTGCAAACAAAAAAATTTTCTAAAAAGGTTTATCAAAAATTTTGGCACATCAAAAATTTAATTAAAAAGTTTTACTGCAGTGTATTGCACTAAGATCCCAATTTATTGCAATTATTTATTATTGTAGTAAATAGTTTTTTGATAAAACCAAAAAATTTTGGTGGGAAATTTATTTCCAAAACGACTGTTCGGATTAAAAAAAAATAATTAGTGTTCCTGAAAGATAATTTTGTTGCCGGTTTTTACTACGTTCAAAAAAGTAAACAACTTTCGGGTTACGCGAATATTTATTTTTTATAACGCTTTATCTCGAAAACTCGAACTGACATAAATGGTTGGCTCCATTACGTTCAGAGTACTTATATTATCTTTGCCGACAAGGTCTCCATTTTGTCGGTTTTTTCAACTGGCACAGTTTAATTACAGAAAGTGATGTTGCCGTGACTAGGACTAGAACCCAGGCAGAATTTAATATGTTATGCTTAGTAGTTGATATAAGAGGATGATTGTGGTCCTATGTTCTACTGGGATAACAAAAGAAGAAGAAAAACTAAGCTATTCCTGTTCCGCTTTAGAAAGAATTGATATAAAACTTATATATGCTAATAGAGCTCCAGTGAATATTCAAAATACGAAATCTGTTGTAAAGATCCAATCAAGTCGATTTGTCTGATAATACAAATCTAACTTTTTATTGGCACATTTAAATGTGGGTTATACAAATAAGACAATTTTCTTCCTACAACATATTCACACACACATAAGAACAATACATACATACATTCACTAAATATCAACAATAAAAAGAAAATTAAAAGCGAGAGGCAGATATTTTCCTATTTCCCTGTTTCTAATGTTTAATGTTTGCATTTACAGGTTTCAAGGCATTTCAATATTTTGTATATAAATTTCATGTTTTTGCATTTATGTATTTTTCCGGGTTGCGTGTTTATTTTCTGTTCTAAATATTTTTTTTCTGGTGATTTTTTTTTCTTTTTTTTTGCGATTTTTATGATTGTTTATATTTAGGTATATATATTGGCCATTAACTTTAATAAAGGCCTAAATCGAAAAATGTCTTTATTTTAAAAAAGATCATGTTCAAATATTTTTCGCTAGTATAACATCCGCTTCTTAATAAAAATAATCAGGAACCGGAAATGTTATATTATACTATTTTGGTAAGTTTACGGATTTTTTGAACTTTTTTACAAATTTTGAAAAAACTTGAAAACATTTGAGTTATACCACTATTCAAGTAAATAAGTCATAAATGTTTATTTCAGTCAGTTTTGCAAAATCTTTTTTTTGTCTTAAATATCATTTCTATGCCGCTAAATGGGTTAATTTTAATTTTTATGTCCTGCACGTGTATTCAAAGACGACCTTGAACAGTGACAACTATCACGCAAATTTAAAAACATTTTCAAATTTGAGGCTTTTACTACTTAGCAAAACGCCTAGAAAAATGAAGAGGTGTATAAATAAACATAAAATAACTAAAATTTAAACTATAAAAAATAATTTTTGGATTTATGATTTTTTTATTTTGAAAATTCCTCATTTCATAAAAAAAATACAATCACTTTAAATTGACTAAGATTCTATGATGTACCAGATTAATAGTGTAAATATATTTAGGTAAGAAAAATAATGATTCATAAAAGAACATTTCTTCTCACATTACAAAAATGCAGTGTCAGCAAAAAACTGATTAAGAAGTCAAACAAAAACCCTACAAGGTCCAAAATCCAAAAACGATGTTACAAAAAGCAGAATCTAGTCATAAACAATTACACTAAGCGACATTTTAAAATAATAATCCAATACTCAACTATCGGTGGCAGGCCCCATTAAGTTTCTGAAATAATTTTATATTGAAAAATTTTCTGTAGAAAATTTTATATCGAAAAATTGTAATATCGAAAAATTTTTAAATATAAAAATTCGATACTAAAAAATTTTCTACAGTAAATTTTTATATCGAAAAATCTTCTATACAAAATGTTTATATGGAAACATTTTCTATAGAAAAATTTGTATATAGAAAAATTTTCTATTAAAAAAATTTTTATATCAAAGAATTTCTATAGATATAGATAAAAATTTATAAAAAAATATTTATATCGAAAAAATTTCTTTCGAAAAATTTTGTATCAAAAAATTTTTATACCAAAAAATTTCTATAGAAATATTTTTATTTCGAAAAATTTTCTATAGAAAAAATTGTTGTATCGAAAAATTTTCTATTGAAAAATTTTTACATTTAAAGCTTTTCTATGGAAAAAAATTTTCCATATAAAAATTTTTATATGGAAATATTTTTATATCGAAAAATTATTTATAGAAAAATTTTTAAATCGAAAAGTTTTCCACAAAAAAAAAATTTTATAAATAAACTTTTATATCGAAAAATTTTCTATAGAAAAGTTTTTACATCGAAAAGTTTTCTACAAAAAAATTTATATCGAAAAATTTTCTATAGAAATTTTTTATATCGAAAAATTTTCTATAGAAATTTTTTATATCGAAAGATTTTCTATAGAAATTTTTTATATCGAAAAATTTTCTATAGAAATTTTTTATATCGAAAAATTTTCTATAGAAATTTTTTATATCGAAAAATTTTCTATAAAAATTTTTTATGTCAAAAAATTTTCTATAGAAATTTTTTATATCAAAAACTTTTCTATAGAACAATTTTAATATCGACAAAATTTTCTATAGAAAAGTTTTAATATCGAAAAATTTTCTATAGAGAAATTTTTATATCGAAAATTTTTTTATATGGAAAAATTTTTTATAGAAAATTGTTTATACGGAAACATTTCCTACAGAAAATTTTTTATATCGAAAAATTTTTAAAAGAAAATTTTTTATGTAGAAAAATTTTCTATGGAAAAATTTTATAACAAAAATTAAAAAAAAATTAATAAAAAAAAAATTTATTGAAAAATTTTTATATCGAAAATTTGTCTATAGAATAATTTTTATATCGAAAAATTTTATATAGAAAAATATTTAAATCGAAAAATTTTCTATAGAAAAATATTTCTATCGAAAAATTGTCTATAAAAAAAATTTTGTATGCAAAAATTTTCTATAGAAAAACTTTTATATGGAAACATTTTCTATAGAAAATTTTTTATATAGAAAAATTGTATATCAAAAATTAAAAAAAAAAATTAATATCAAAAAATTTTTTAAAGGAAAATTTTCTATTGAAAAATATTTTATCGAAAAATTTTCTATAGAAAAATTTTTATATCGAAAAATTTCCTATTGAAAAATTTGTATATCGAAAAATTTTCTATAGAAAAATTTTTATATTTTATATCTATAGAAAAATCTTAATATCGAAAAATTTTTTATAGAAAAATTTTAATATCGAAAAATTTTCCATAGAAAAATTTTTATATCGAAAAATTTTTTATTGAAAATTTTTATATCGAAAAAATTTCTATACTTTTCTATAGAAATATTTTTATATCCAAAATTTTGTCGTAAGCTTTCCATAGAAAAAATTTTATATCGAAAAACTTTCTATAAAAAATTTTTGTATCGAAAAATTTTCATATCGAAAATTTTCTATAGAAATTTTTTATATCGAAAAATTTTCTATAAAAATTTTTTATGTCAAAAAATTTTCTATAGAAATTTTTTATATCAAAAACTTTTCTATAGAACAATTTTAATATCGACAAAATTTTCTATAGAAAAGTTTTAATATCGAAAAATTTTCTATAGAGAAATTTTTATATCGAAAATTTTTTTATATGAAAAATTTTTTATAGAAAATTGTTTATACGGAAACATTTCCTACAGAAAATTTTTTATATCGAAAAATTTTTAAAAGAAAATTTTTTATATAGAAAAATTTTGTATGGAAAAATTTTATAACAAAAATTAAAAAAAAATTAATAAAAAAAAAATTTTATTGAAAAATTTTTATATCGAAAATTTGTCTATAGAATAATTTTTATATCGAAAAATTTTATATAGAAAAATATTTAAATCGAAAAATTTTCTATAGAAAAATATTTCTATCGAAAAATTTTCTATAAAAAAAATTTTGTATGCAAAAATTTTCTATAGAAAAACTTTTATATGGAAACATTTTCTATAGAAAATTTTTTATATAGAAAAATTGTATATCAAAAATTAAAAAAAAAAAATTAATATCAAAAAATTTTTTAAAGGAAAATTTTCTATTGAAAAATATTTTATCGAAAAATTTTCTATAGAAAAATTTTTATATCGAAAAATTTCCTATAGAAAAATTTGTATATCGAAAAATTTTCTATAGAAAAATTTTTATATCGAAAATTTTCTATAGAAACATTTTTGTATCGAAAAAATTTCTATAGAAAAATCTTAATATCGAAAAATTTTTTATAGAAAAATTTTAATATCGAAAAATTTTTTACAGAAAAATTTTAATATCGAAAAATTGTCTTTAGAAAAATTTTAATATCGAAAAATTTTCCATAGAAAAATTTTTATATCGAAAAATTTTTTATTGAAAATTTTTATATCGAAAAAATTTCTATACTTTTCTATAGAAATATTTTTATATCCAAAATTTTGTCGTAAGCTTTCCATAGAAAAAATTTTATATCGAAAAACTTTCTATAAAAAATTTTTGTATCGAAAAATTTTCATATCGAAAATTTTCTATAGAAAAATGTTCATATAGAAAAATTTTCTATAGAACAATTTTCATATCGAAAAATTTTCTATAGAAAAATTTCAATATCGAACATTTTTTTACAGAAAAATTTCAATGTCGAAAAATTTTCGTTAGAAAAATATTAATATCGAAAAATTTTTATGTCGAAAAATATTTTATTCAAAATTTCTATATCGAAACAATTTTTATAGTTTTCTATAGAAATATTTTTATATCAAACAATTTTCTATGGAAAATTTTTATATTAACAAATTTTCTATACAAAAATTTGTATATCGAGTTTTATCAGAAAATTTTTAATAGAAAAATTTTTTATCTGAAAATTTTTAACAGAAAAATTTTTATATCGAAAAATTTTCTGTAAAAAAATTTTTTAATCAAAAAAAATTTTTTATTGATAAATTTTTATATCAAAAAATTTTCTATAGAAAGATTTTATATCGAAAAATTTTTTATAGAAAAGTTTTTATCGAAAAATTTTCTATAGAAAAATTTTTATATCGAAAAAGTTTTTATTGAAAATTTTTATATCGAAACAATTTCTATAGAAATATTTTTATATCAAACAATTTTCTATCGAAAATTTTTATATTAACAAATTTTCTATACAAAAAATTTTGTAACGAAAAATTTTTTATAGAAAATTTTTATCTGAAAAATTTTCATAGAAAGATTTTTTATCTGAAAATTTTTAATAGGAAAATTTTTTATCTGAAAATTATTAGTAGAAAAATTTTTTATATCAAAAAGTTTTCTATAGAAAAAATTTTTTTTCTATACAAATATATCGAAAAATGTTTAATTGAAAATGTTTATATCGAAACAAGTTTTCTATAGAACTATACTTATATCAAATAATTTTCTATCGAAAATTTTTATATTAACAAATTTTCTATATAAAAAATTTTATATCGAAAATTTTTTTATCGAAAAGTTTTATCTGAAAATTTTTCATAGAAACATTTTTTATCTGAAAATTTTTAATAGAAAAATTTTTTATCTGAAAATTATTAGTAGAACAATTTTTTATATCAACAAGTTTTCTATAGAAAAATTTTTATTATAAGTATTGTATCGAAAAATTGTCTATAGAAAAGTTTTTATCTGAAATTTTTTTAACGAAAATTTTTTTAATTGAAAATTTTTTCATAGAAAAATTTTTCGTCTAAAAATTTTCTACAGAAAAATTTTGTTTCGAAGATTTTTCCATAGAAAACTTTTATACATTTTTTAAAATAAATTTTATCAAGAAATTTTTATTGAAAAATTTGTTTCATTAAAACGAATGCTTCGCGATGGGTGGACATCTTTCTCTAAAATAGCAAGACTATCACTCTTTTGCGATATTCTGTCGAACAGTGTTAAAATGTAAACATTAAAATATTTATTTTAAGACTACGTTTATTGTGAAATTGTAAAGAATTATAATTATTATTTAAAACCACAAAATAACTGCACAATAATTAAGAAAATATTTATTTATTTATTTTAACAGATTTATTTCAGTTTTTACTTGTTATTTGTTGTTTGTGAAAATATCATATCAATGAACTTTAAAATGATGATAATCATGTTCAAGATGAAACTGATGATGTATAAAAATTTAAGTGTAATTTTAAATATTAACTCTTAATTAGAATTACTACAACTATCTAATTACACTGTTAAACAAAATTAATGATTCTTTTCCAAAAATATGTAGGAGTTTTGTCCTTTAATTAACGATGAAAAAAATGTTCAAATTTTTTAAAAGTTTTGTAAAAAAATGGGTCATGATTCGAAATGTATATTTTTATTTCAAAATACGAATAACTCATAGACTATAAGAGATAAATTATACATTTCACGTTATACGATTTTTGAAGAATGCTTTTCATATTTGAGATGTCCAGCTTTGATGAACTTTCAGAATAATTCACAAAATTTTGTTTTGTTTCTTCTTAGATCATTAGTAAAGAGTTTTATATGTTTGTCAGCCAAGCGAGTATATTGACGTATGATCCTACATCGTTTGGTATAAAGGGCATAGTGCTCTCAATATACATATACAAATATATTTGAAAAATTGTTTACCAAAAAAAAATCATATTCGGCCAGTGTAACATACGAGTATACATCTTAATAAATCCATTTTCTATTTATCGTCTTAATTTAACTAGAATTTATTAATAAAACCACAAAAGCAAAAATCTAAGTAATTTTAATTTAAGTAAATTATATACTTCAGATATCTTGAGGGTAGTTTCTACATACAAAATACATCGAGCAGCCATAAAGTAATTCTTTATGCATTCAGTTGATGTTAATATTTACGAGGGAAATTGCGGTTTTCCAAAAACTAATAACAAATTCTTGTAACTTTACAATTTACGTCTGGTTGTGGGCACTTAATGTAATCGTATGTAAAATATATACATTTTTAGACATTGACGTAATTAGATTGTTGCATGCCGCATTAATGATGACATCAATGCGGGTTTTTGAAATTTTATTGGAAATTTGGTTAATTTTAGTGTTTTGATAACAGGCTTATTATTATAAAAAGAAACAAGTCATAAATTCAGTATCAAACAAAAACATAGATTAAAATTATTTAATGTTGAATTTAGACAATTTTATATAATGGTTAACAACCAACGACCAACTTAAAATTATAAAAAATGTATATTTTAAAATCATGACATATGTGAATATATCCTCCTAGGATACGCTATTAAATTTTAACCAAAACTATCCAGAAATTCAAGAAGTTCTTGCAGAAAGTGATTCTGAGTCAATCGATGTACTTGAAAGCGAATTTTAGGCTTATATTAATATGCATTACAAACGTCAGTACAAAGCTGATATACACGTACACGAAATTAAAGCTTTTTTGACAAACAGGAAAGCTGTTTGCTCTCATGTTTTTGTTTGAAAAATTCCGCGAAATTTTGAATACAATGCACTATTTTGAATTTCACATATAAATAAAATGTTGATTTTTTTAATATTTGAATAATATTTTGACGTCGAAACACTTTTTATTTTTCATAAACTGAATTTTTTTTAGTTTATTACCCTACAAGAACATGACCAGTCATTTGACCGATCAACTGACTGGTAGTGTTGACTGCTATATCAATCAGCAGATTCTATCATTTTATTAACCCTCCAAGAACATGACCAGTCATTTGACCGATCAACTGACTGCTAGTGCTGACTAATATATCAGTCAGCAGTTTCTATCATTTTATTAATGCAAATATGAAAAAGCTGACCGAAACTTTTGTATGCATGTGATTTTGCTTCTCTTTCTTATGCATGTATTATTCTGGCTCTATATATGTATATCCGAACCGCTCACTCTAATAGTTTTTACTTATCAACGGTGATGTATATATCGGTCACAGGTGAGTAGTCAGTCTTAATGTATATATCGATCACAGGTGACCAAAATATCTTTTGTGGTAAAACAATACTATTAAAGAGTTTAAGTTGTAAAAAATTTATTTAATAATTTCATATTCAGATAAAAATTAAAATATTAGGTCTGCAACTTTCCTTCCGGCGTTTTCATCCGATTGAAAGGGCTGTTTAAACTGGGTACACGTCACTAAAAGCTGGTTGACATAGAGCCTTCTGGAAAATTTAAAATTTTGTTAAAAATAAATTTAATGTACTCCTTTAAAAATTATTCTTTACCTATTCCTGAATAACTGCTTCAAACGTTGTACTACCGACAATTGTGAGGTCTGATCATATTGTGGACTTAACAGGATATTTTCTAAAGAAAAAATTTAAGTTAATACAAAATTTTATTTATAAAAACTTTGCTTTAGAAAAATGTTTGTTAGCTAATTTTTTCTGAAAAAAATTTGCATAAAACTAAATAAAAAAACTTACCTGCTTTTAAAATGATGACAGTTTTATTTATTTATAAGTTTTTTACAATTTCCATTAAATTTTGATTTGATTTTAAAAAGTATTTAATATATTTTTGCAATAGTTTTATTTTTTGACAGTTTACAACGACGCTTGGTAAAATTGTGAAAATTATAATTTTGACAAATCATGTTGAAATGTATGCAAGAATGAAACAGCTGCAAACTTTGCTGTTGTTTCACTCTTACATTCACAATTTTGTAAAAATGTATTAGTAAACAAATTTTGTATGTGTTAGTTTCGGTCATTAATTTCTTGTAGGGCTGATATACACGTACACGAAATTAAAGCTTTTTTGACAAACAGGAAAGCTGTTTACTCTCATGTTTTTGTTTGAAAAATTCCGCGAAATTTTGAATACAATGCACTATTTTGAATTTCACATATAAATAAAATGTTGATTTTTTTAATATTTGAATAATATTTTGACGTCGAAACACTTTTTATTTTTTATAAACTGAATTTTTTTTAGTTTATTACCCTACAAGAACATGACCAGTCATTTGACCGATCAACTGACTGGTAGTGTTGACTGCTATATCAATCAGCAGTTGCTATCATTTTATTAAGACAAATATGAAAAAGCTGACCGAAACTTTTGTATACATGTGATTTTGCATCTCTTTCTTACACATGTATTATTCGGGCTCCAGATATGTATATCCGAACCGCTCACTCTAATACATTTTACTTATCAATGGTGATGTATATATTGATCACAGGTGACTAGTCACTCTTGATGTAAATATCGGTCACAGGTGACTAATCAGTCTTGATGTATATATCGGCCCCAATTGTCTAGCCAGAAAACAACAAAGGAAAATACATTTACCTGTCCAAATTTTAATTTGTTTATTGTATTATATTTAAAAACATTTATCGTTTAGATAAATATTAAAGAATTCATAGGAATAGTTATAGGTGACACTTTCTTATTTGACACAGCACTTCATGATAATTTTGCATAAACTGGAATACGAAAATTAAATTTAGAATTATAATCTATTTTAGAAATCTTATCTTTTTTAACAAGATATTCAGTAAATTTTTCCTGTTCTGGTTGAGCACTTTGCTTACTAGAGAATTTTGATAAATATTTCCCAAAAGCCTGTAATAAAACGTAAAGTTACTGCCCCATAAGTTCCACCGATTATTAAACCGTTTACCTTGAAATGTTTGATAATTAAATATAAACAATAATTTTATTTTATTTTTATTAAAATAATTTCGACAACAATAAAATTTTGATATACAATTTACGAGTTGTCAAAATATATTCTTACATATGTAAGAGCGAAATAATTGCAGATATCTGCAGTTGTTTCACTCTTCCATACAAAAATTGATTAAAGATATTAGTAAAAAAAAAAAATGCCTACGTATTAGTTTCGGTCATTCATTTCTTGTAGGGTATTCTTCGACATTCTTTTTTTTTCGTTTTTGCTTAATTTCTATTGAACAAGTAGGGCTGCTTAATGAAATTAAAAGATGGATTTCTCAAGAAAGTGTCTTCAAATTACGGAAAAAATCTTAAAGCAAATTTTCGTTCCATCATATCATACTTTCTTCTGCAACTGCTTCATTAATTCATTAAGAATTGTAAAAGGCATTTTAGGCTTACCGAAAATTTTTTAATATAAAAAGTTTTCTAATAATACTTTTGAATCAAGAAATTTTATATCGTAAAATTTTCTGTAGAAAAATTTTTGAATAGATAAATTTTCCATATAAAATTTTCTCTATAAAAAATTTTTCGGAATTAAAATTTTTTTTTCGTTAGAAAATTGTTTGATATGAAAATGTTTCTATAGAAAATTTTTCTATATAAAAATTTTTCTATATGGAAAATATTTCTATAGAAACTTTTCGATATAAAAATTTTTCTGTAGGAAGTTTTTCGATATCAAAATTTTTCTATAGAAAATTTTGCGATATAAAAACTTTTCATAGACAAATTTTCGATATTAAAATTTCTATAGAAAATGTTTTGATATAAAAAATTTTCTATGGAAAATTTTTTGATAGAAAAATTTTTCTAACTTTTTGATAGAAAATTTTTTGATATAAAAATTTTACGACATAAAATTTTTCTACAGAAAATTTACGGAATTTTTTTATAAAATTTTTTTGACAGAAAAATTTTTCTATAGAAAATTTTTCGTTATAAAAATTTTCTATTTAAAACTTTTCGATATAAAAATTTAAAGATGGATTTCTCAAATTGGATTTCTTCATATTACGGAAAAAATCTTAAAGCAAATTTTCGTTCCATCATATCATACTTTCTTGTGCAACTGCTTCATTAATTGATTAAGAATTGTAAAAGTTCTTTTAGGCTTATCGATACTATATTAATGATCCTTACTTTTGACATGTACCAGGTGTACTTTGAAATTTCGTCGGCCTTCTAGGTATATTTATTCAATGCTTCCTTCGCAAAAACAGCTGATGGAATGATGTTGTCAATAATGTAATATTCAAACGTTTTGCAGCGATTTATTGAAAACGAATAAAATTTACCCGCTTGAATTAAAGTGTAAAAAATGGTTAAAATTATGACGAAATTTCATATGTAGAAAGATTATATTCACAAGCTACAAAAATGTGTACCGTTTTAAAAAAATTTTCCGGAAAGAGGGGAAAAAAATATGGGAGAAATACAAGTCACCCTGCTCCGATTATGGTGTAAAAAGTGGTAAGTTCTACCAAAAAGTTAAACACCAAACAGATGGTTTTGGCAATTGTATCTCTCCTGTAAGAACGATCAAGGAAACCTGGTGACAGATACAGAAAGCGTACTGAAAGTATGGAAGAAGCACTTTTGGTATCCAATGTAAGCGAAAAAGATGACACGGCAATGCCGGATGTGGTGAGTTGATAAAGTGTGTGTCCCAGCTTATAAAAACCATATGGTTAGAAGAAAGTATGCGCGACGATTAGAGTCTCAGTGTCCTTTGTCCAGTGCCCAAAAAAGGAGATTCGAATTAGTTACCAGCAATACGAAAGCAAATGTCAAAATGAGTCACTTGATAGTGAAACCAAAATTAATTCGAATTCGAGTTACTCACTTTCTTTTGAGTAGATTTTCTTTCGAAATCGTGAAACAGGCTATTAATGAAATTTAACAAAATCGGACTTTTAGGCTGACTTACCGGAATAGAGTTTTGGACCCTTTATAGACCCAAATTTATGTGTTTTTTATAGAATTCACTATAAATATCATTATGAAAATGAAAATGTATAAAATGATGTTGGAAAATTTTATATCGGCAAATATTTGCCCATATCTTAAATATAATTTACACTCTCAAAAGTAATTACCCAGAAAATCGATAATAAATCTAAAGATAATAAATCTTGTTGCTTAAATTTTGCACAGATAAGTCATAACCGATAATTTAGTAACAATCTGACCACATATCAGATCATTAGCGGGAAATTATATAAAATTTTGAAAAAAAAATTATCACATATCTCTAAGAATTAAAAAAAAAATAACTTGTTGGTCCAGGTATTATCTATGTAGTGAAAGGTATCAAATACTAAACCTTGATCGACTTAAGCCGGAATAATGTACCAGTAAGGTCAACGTTTTTGAACTAATTTTTATGGGAAAAATTAGAGTACTGGTTTTGGCGAAATTTCTACCAATAATGATTTTTTTTACAAGAAAAATAAAAAAATATATAATAAAAAATATATAATTTCACATATTATACAAGAATCACGACATGGTGCCATGCAATTTAATTGAAAAAAATTAATTTTATTTGAACCAAGAATTTTTATATAGGAGGTTGTGGGTTTATTTAACCTGAGCTAGGATTCGAACCCACAACCTTCAACAAAAAAATGATTGGTTCAAATAATATTAATTTCTTTCAATTAAATTGCATGACCGCGATTTACTTGCCTGCAATAACTCTTCCAAGTTGACACTAAATTTAAAATTTGCATTAACGTAAAATAATAAACAAAAACTTGTCAAAAACAAGTTCTTGCAGAAAGTGATTCTGAGTCAATCGATGTACTTGAAAGCGAATTTTAGGCTTATATTAATATGCATTACAAACGTCAGTACAAAGCTGATATACACGTACACGAAATTAAAGCTTTTTTGACAAACAGGAAAGCTGTTTGCTCTCATGTTTTTGTTTGAAAAATTCCGCGAAATTTTGAATACAATGCACTATTTTGAATTTCACATATAAATAAAATGTTGATTTTTTTAATATTTGAATAATATTTTGACGTCGAAACACTTTTTATTTTTCATAAACTGAATTTTTTTTAGTTTATTACCCTACAAGAACATGACCAGTCATTTGACCGATCAACTGACTGGTAGTGTTGACTGCTATATCAATCAGCAGATTCTATCATTTTATTAACCCTCCAAGAACATGACCAGTCATTTGACCGATCAACTGACTGCTAGTGCTGACTAATATATCAGTCAGCAGTTTCTATCATTTTATTAATGCAAATATGAAAAAGCTGACCGAAACTTTTGTATGCATGTGATTTTGCTTCTCTTTCTTATGCATGTATTATTCTGGCTCTATATATGTATATCCGAACCGCTCACTCTAATAGTTTTTACTTATCAACGGTGATGTATATATCGGTCACAGGTGAGTAGTCAGTCTTAATGTATATATCGATCACAGGTGACCAAAATATCTTTTGTGGTAAAACAATACTATTAAAGAGTTTAAGTTGTAAAAAATTTATTTAATAATTTCATATTCAGATAAAAATTAAAATATTAGGTCTGCAACTTTCCTTCCGGCGTTTTCATCCGATTGAAAGGGCTGTTTAAACTGGGTACACGTCACTAAAAGCTGGTTGACATAGAGCCTTCTGGAAAATTTAAAATTTTGTTAAAAATAAATTTAATGTACTCCTTTAAAAATTATTCTTTACCTATTCCTGAATAAGTGCTTCAAACGTTGTACTACCGACAATTGTGAGGTCTGATCATATTGTGGACTTAACAGGATATTTTCTAAAGAAAAAATTTAAGTTAATACAAAATTTTATTTATAAAAACTTTGCTTTAGAAAAATGTTTGTTAGCTAATTTTTTCTGAAAAAAATTTGCATAAAACTAAATAAAAAAACTTACCTGCTTTTAAAATGATGACAGTTTTATTTATTTATAAGTTTTTTACAATTTCCATTAAATTTTGATTTGATTTTAAAAAGTATTTAATATATTTTTGCAATAGTTTTATTTTTTGACAGTTTACAACGACGCTTGGTAAAATTGTGAAAATTATAATTTTGACAAATCATGTTGAAATGTATGCAAGAATGAAACAGCTGCAAACTTTGCTGTTGTTTCACTCTTACATTCACAATTTTGTAAAAATGTATTAGTAAACAAATTTTGTATGTGTTAGTTTCGGTCATTAATTTCTTGTAGGGCTGATATACACGTACACGAAATTAAAGCTTTTTTGACAAACAGGAAAGCTGTTTACTCTCATGTTTTTGTTTGAAAAATTCCGCGAAATTTTGAATACAATGCACTATTTTGAATTTCACATATAAATAAAATGTTGATTTTTTTAATATTTGAATAATATTTTGACGTCGAAACACTTTTTATTTTTTATAAACTGAATTTTTTTTAGTTTATTACCCTACAAGAACATGACCAGTCATTTGACCGATCAACTGACTGGTAGTGTTGACTGCTATATCAATCAGCAGTTGCTATCATTTTATTAAGACAAATATGAAAAAGCTGACCGAAACTTTTGTATACATGTGATTTTGCATCTCTTTCTTACACATGTATTATTCGGGCTCCAGATATGTATATCCGAACCGCTCACTCTAATACATTTTACTTATCAATGGTGATGTATATATTGATCACAGGTGACTAGTCACTCTTGATGTAAATATCGGTCACAGGTGACTAATCAGTCTTGATGTATATATCGGCCCCAATTGTCTAGCCAGAAAACAACAAAGGAAAATACATTTACCTGTCCAAATTTTAATTTGTTTATTGTATTATATTTAAAAACATTTATCGTTTAGATAAATATTAAAGAATTCATAGGAATAGTTATAGGTGACACTTTCTTATTTGACACAGCACTTCATGATAATTTTGCATAAACTGGAATACGAAAATTAAATTTAGAATTATAATCTATTTTAGAAATCTTATCTTTTTTAACAAGATATTCAGTAAATTTTTCCTGTTCTGGTTGAGCACTTTGCTTACTAGAGAATTTTGATAAATATTTCCCAAAAGCCTGTAATAAAACGTAAAGTTACTGCCCCATAAGTTCCACCGATTATTAAACCGTTTACCTTGAAATGTTTGATAATTAAATATAAACAATAATTTTATTTTATTTTTATTAAAATAATTTCGACAACAATAAAATTTTGATATACAATTTACGAGTTGTCAAAATATATTCTTACATATGTAAGAGCGAAATAATTGCAGATATCTGCAGTTGTTTCACTCTTCCATACAAAAATTGATTAAAGATATTAGTAAAAAAAAAAAATGCCTACGTATTAGTTTCGGTCATTCATTTCTTGTAGGGTATTCTTCGACATTCTTTTTTTTTCGTTTTTGCTTAATTTCTATTGAACAAGTAGGGCTGCTTAATGAAATTAAAAGATGGATTTCTCAAGAAAGTGTCTTCAAATTACGGAAAAAATCTTAAAGCAAATTTTCGTTCCATCATATCATACTTTCTTCTGCAACTGCTTCATTAATTCATTAAGAATTGTAAAAGGCATTTTAGGCTTACCGAAAATTTTTTAATATAAAAAGTTTTCTAATAATACTTTTGAATCAAGAAATTTTATATCGTAAAATTTTCTGTAGAAAAATTTTTGAATAGATAAATTTTCCATATAAAATTTTCTCTATAAAAAATTTTTCGGAATTAAAATTTTTTTTTCGTTAGAAAATTGTTTGATATGAAAATGTTTCTATAGAAAATTTTTCTATATAAAAATTTTTCTATATGGAAAATATTTCTATAGAAACTTTTCGATATAAAAATTTTTCTGTAGGAAGTTTTTCGATATCAAAATTTTTCTATAGAAAATTTTGCGATATAAAAACTTTTCATAGACAAATTTTCGATATTAAAATTTCTATAGAAAATGTTTTGATATAAAAAATTTTCTATGGAAAATTTTTTGATAGAAAAATTTTTCTAACTTTTTGATAGAAAATTTTTTGATATAAAAATTTTACGACATAAAATTTTTCTACAGAAAATTTACGGAATTTTTTTATAAAATTTTTTTGACAGAAAAATTTTTCTATAGAAAATTTTTCGTTATAAAAATTTTCTATTTAAAACTTTTCGATATAAAAATTTAAAGATGGATTTCTCAAATTGGATTTCTTCATATTACGGAAAAAATCTTAAAGCAAATTTTCGTTCCATCATATCATACTTTCTTGTGCAACTGCTTCATTAATTGATTAAGAATTGTAAAAGTTCTTTTAGGCTTATCGATACTATATTAATGATCCTTACTTTTGACATGTACCAGGTGTACTTTGAAATTTCGTCGGCCTTCTAGGTATATTTATTCAATGCTTCCTTCGCAAAAACAGCTGATGGAATGATGTTGTCAATAATGTAATATTCAAACGTTTTGCAGCGATTTATTGAAAACGAATAAAATTTACCCGCTTGAATTAAAGTGTAAAAAATGGTTAAAATTATGACGAAATTTCATATGTAGAAAGATTATATTCACAAGCTACAAAAATGTGTACCGTTTTAAAAAAATTTTCCGGAAAGAGGGGAAAAAAATATGGGAGAAATACAAGTCACCCTGCTCCGATTATGGTGTAAAAAGTGGTAAGTTCTACCAAAAAGTTAAACACCAAACAGATGGTTTTGGCAATTGTATCTCTCCTGTAAGAACGATCAAGGAAACCTGGTGACAGATACAGAAAGCGTACTGAAAGTATGGAAGAAGCACTTTTGGTATCCAATGTAAGCGAAAAAGATGACACGGCAATGCCGGATGTGGTGAGTTGATAAAGTGTGTGTCCCAGCTTATAAAAACCATATGGTTAGAAGAAAGTATGCGCGACGATTAGAGTCTCAGTGTCCTTTGTCCAGTGCCCAAAAAAGGAGATTCGAATTAGTTACCAGCAATACGAAAGCAAATGTCAAAATGAGTCACTTGATAGTGAAACCAAAATTAATTCGAATTCGAGTTACTCACTTTCTTTTGAGTAGATTTTCTTTCGAAATCGTGAAACAGGCTATTAATGAAATTTAACAAAATCGGACTTTTAGGCTGACTTACCGGAATAGAGTTTTGGACCCTTTATAGACCCAAATTTATGTGTTTTTTATAGAATTCACTATAAATATCATTATGAAAATGAAAATGTATAAAATGATGTTGGAAAATTTTATATCGGCAAATATTTGCCCATATCTTAAATATAATTTACACTCTCAAAAGTAATTACCCAGAAAATCGATAATAAATCTAAAGATAATAAATCTTGTTGCTTAAATTTTGCACAGATAAGTCATAACCGATAATTTAGTAACAATCTGACCACATATCAGATCATTAGCGGGAAATTATATAAAATTTTGAAAAAAAAATTATCACATATCTCTAAGAATTAAAAAAAAAATAACTTGTTGGTCCAGGTATTATCTATGTAGTGAAAGGTATCAAATACTAAACCTTGATCGACTTAAGCCGGAATAATGTACCAGTAAGGTCAACGTTTTTGAACTAATTTTTATGGGAAAAATTAGAGTACTGGTTTTGGCGAAATTTCTACCAATAATGATTTTTTTTACAAGAAAAATAAAAAAATATATAATAAAAAATATATAATTTCACATATTATACAAGAATCACGACATGGTGCCATGCAATTTAATTGAAAAAAATTAATTTTATTTGAACCAAGAATTTTTATATAGGAGGTTGTGGGTTTATTTAACCTGAGCTAGGATTCGAACCCACAACCTTCAACAAAAAAATGATTGGTTCAAATAATATTAATTTCTTTCAATTAAATTGCATGACCGCGATTTACTTGCCTGCAATAACTCTTCCAAGTTGACACTAAATTTAAAATTTGCATTAACGTAAAATAATAAACAAAAACTTGTCAAAAACAAAAATCTTTGTCTTCATTACCAACTGACAGTTGGTTAAAGTACGAAGTAAATGTAGATTAATAAAGAATAGGAATACAAAACATAAAAGGAAAAAAACTATATATAAGTTCGTCTAACTGAATCGATCATATGGTCATAGGTGAATAAGAATTGAGTGTTAATATAATTCTCGTTTTTTATTTCGCTTAAGAGTTGAGTTAAATAGATGATCTTAACTACTGGCTTCAAACAGTTGGTGACACAGTGTGCTGATGAAGTCCGTAGCGGGACAGTTTTTTTCAGTACTCCTAATAATTATTAGTATAATTTAAAATCATAAAAATGTGTAAAATACAAATATATGATATGAACCTGAGCCGGATTCGAACCCACCTCCTCCTACATTAATATTACCTTAACAATTTTAGACTTAAAAATTTGATATTGTAGTATTGTTAAAGTGTCCAGACTACCACACGACTTAAGATCATCCCAGATCGTCCTCATATATTTATGTATATGATTTTAGGAAATGATCTAGAAAACTATTAGACTATCTATTTACTAAAAGAAATCTAAATATTTAATGAAAATAAAATACTTTCAATCAAAACATCTTCAATAATTTTTAGAACCAAATCCAAAACCTAACTAAAAATCAATTATTCATTAACAGAATAGCTGCTGGTTAATGCCATGGCTTAACCCGCATATATAAATTTATCTAAAATACTAATGAAAAAAATTAATTTAGACAATAAAATCATGTAAAGAAGTTTCAAAGAACATCGAGAACTTTTGGTCCAAAAATAGTTGGTCTAAAAAATTTGTTATATTTGTTTGTCTTATATGACAACATTTGTTAAATATCAAATCAGAAGAGCTCGGCAATCGAATATCCTAAGAAACTACTTATTTTTTTATTTAAATTATTTCCCTTTTCAATGAGTTAATAGATCAATTCATTCAGACCCGGTCGACATCAATGGCGTTAGAGACAAAAATAAATACAAGTCAATCATAATTTCACATAAAAGAGATGATGATAATGCGTGTGTAAGATCAGCTGAAATGATCAATCAGTATTAAAAATATCATCGAGTACTCGCATGCCTGTGGTAGGTACAAGATGGCCCAATGATTTTTAATGGTTGTTGTTATTATTTAGTGAATGAAATGATCAGATATCTGATGATTTTATGTATTTTTTTTTTTTGTTTCGGAGGCTAAAAACTCAATTAATGTTTATGTTGAAACTCAATTATGTTGATTTCTTTTATTTTTTGTATTTATACATTTTGAAATACGAAATCTGTATGTAATCACTCTTAAAGTTGATAGTTTCTTCCATTAAAGTTATCTAAAAGAATTGTTGATGGATAGATTTTTTATTAGTTTAGATGATGTACAGTGGAGGCTAGAAAATGAGTGAGGAGTTTAATCAGGAATTATAGGAAACGGAAATATTGTCCATACAAATTCTGTTATAGTTGTGCCATTTGTTCTTATTTAGACGCATTGCTTAAGCTTTTTGTTCTACACCCAATTTTTTTTTTTACATCGACGGCGTGTTATTGCTGTAGGCTTACTTACCTCCGATAGAGGTTATTAAAAAAAAAATTAAATTAAAAAAAAAAATAATTTATGACATGAACCTGAGCCCGACTCGAACCCACGACCATCAACATAAATTATGGTTCAACTAAAATTAATTTCTTTCAATTAAAATTGCATGGGCACCGCGATTTACATGTTTTCATTAACTCTTTCAAGTTGATACTAAATTCAAAATTTGCATTAACGTAAAAGAATAAAACAAAAACTTGTCAAAACAAAAATCTTTGTCTTCATTACCAGCTGACAGTTGGTTAAAGTACAAAGTAAATGTAGATTAATAAAGGATAGGAATACAAAACATAAAGGAAAAAACTATGGTGGATAAGTTCGTCTAACTGAATCGATCATATGGTCATAGGTGAAATGAAAATGAGTGTTAATATAATTCTCGTTTTCAATTTCGCTTAAGAATTCAGTTAAATAGATGATCTTAACTACTGGCATCTAACAGTTGGTGACACAGTGTGCTGATGAAGTCCGTAGCGGGACAGAAAATGCAGCATTCCACACTGCTAAGTGTCACATAGTTTTTTCAGTATTCCTAAAATTTATTCATCTAATTTAAAAATCAGAAATTAAAAAAAAAATAATTTATGACATGAAGCTGAGCCCGACTCGAACCCACGACCATCAACATAAATTCTGGTTCAACTAAAATTAATTTCTTTCGGTTATTAATAATTTTAAAAGAAATTAATAGTTACAAAAATTAATGTTGCCGTGACCGGGTATCAAACAGAGAAACAATGATATATATTTTGTTGGTAGTTGATGTGCTAACCAACTAAGCCACAGCATCCACATTTTTAAAATGTATGTTTTTTTTGCTCCCAACTGTTAGAAGTACTTACGAGTAATTGAAGTTTCAAATGTAATGGAAAACAAATTGAATGTTTGTACAATATTATGATGGATAATCAATTAAAATTCTGATTAGTTTGTTGATGTTAGACAGTCGTCAAAATTCAACCCTCAATTTAAAATTATTAAAATTTTTTATATAAATATTTTTTTTCAAAATTATATAAGAATGATTAATAAAAAGTTGTAATCAAATATGGGCTGTTAAGGTCAATTATCAAATATTCAAAATAACTTTTGAATGATATATCAAAGTCCATCCTCAGACATCGCTGGCTATATTAAATTTTTATACCCTTCACCACCATAGGTGGAAAGGGTATTATAAGATTGTGCTGATGTAGGTAACGCATAGAAATATTTGTCTTAGACCCACCTTTTAGTATACCAATAGGCTTAGAATCACTTTCTGAGTCTATGTCCGTCCGTCCGTCCGTCCGGCTGGCTGGCTGGACCCCCATGCAAACCTTGTAATCAAACTACAGGTCGCAATTCTAAAGATAATTTGATGAAATTTGGTACAGATCATGGGACCATGGCTATTGAAATTGGTCAAAATCGCTCTATTATTTATGGTACCTCCCATAGGTCCCACTTCCCGGAATTGACATATTGGCCACAAATATCAATATTTTTTCATGAAATTTAAAACAAATACTGCTTATGTAAACCTAAATCACTGTACCAAATTTCGTTGAAACCGGTCCACATTTGCTCCCATAGCTCCCATACAAACTCACAAATCACTAAAACGCTCGTAAATCTAAAGATATTGAAAATTTTGAGTTTATTTTTTGCATACATAATTTTTGTAACAACTGTAATCAATTTGCCAAATTTCGAGATAATCGGTCCACATTTGACCCTAGCTCTCATATAAGTCCAAATGACGAAAACAGCTTAAATATATAAGTTTTAAGAAAATGTTTGTATGATGACAAAATTTAGCAAATATTTCTCTCTATACAGGAAAAATAACACCTTTGACCTTGGTGGTGAAGGGTATCGTATGGTCGGGCTTGACCGGCTATAGCGCTTTCTTACTTGTTAATTATAAAGTTAATTAATTTTTTCGTGTATTTTTATTTTATTTTTTTTTTTTTTTGGTTCAAAAAGAGAAACAAATGTCATTCCCCTGGTTGTCCCTAAGACTACTATCACTTACATTTTGCCAATTTTCAAAACCTATTTAAATCAAAATAGATAATGACAGAATATTTCGGCAATAATATTAACAAAATAAAAAAAAACTTGTTTTGTCTTTCGTAATAAGATTTTGCACTTAAGTAATTCATTCCCCTGTGTTGTAAAAAAAATAAATATGAGTGACTTCTTAAGTTGAGTTTCGTCATTCCCTTGCCATTATTATACCCACCATCAAAAAGACTAGGGGGGGGGGGGGGGGTATATTGAGATTATCATTCCTTTTGTAATTTCCTTAATATTATCTCAAAGACCAAAAGTGATATATATTCTGAATCCTGATGAAATTCTAAGACCATTAAGCGACGTCCGTTTGTCTGTCTGTCTGTTATCGGCACGATCAAACTTTAACGAAAGGGTATAGGTCACTAAAATTTGGCACATATATTTTTCATTTCTTGAGAAATTTTGGTATTGAAAACGAGCAAAATCGGTTCACATTTGACCATAGCTCCCGTACAACCTCGTCTAGGCTAATCGCATATTTGCTAATAAATGACAAATTATAACAACTATGATGATAAAATTTGGTATGTAAAAGTTTTACATAAGCACAAGGCAGTATATAAAATTTCATCGAAATCGGTTCACATTTAATGATATCTCCCATACAAAAAACTTACGGAAACAGCCTAAATTTCACCATAAATACACTTGAATGCCAATAAATAACAAACTGTTATAGCTATGACCGCTTTATTTAGCACAAGAAAGTCCTATATGAATACCAGCCAGTGTGCCAAATTTTGTTGCAATCGGTCATCATTTCACCATAGCTCCCATATAAAAAACTTACGCAAATTCAAAAAGAAAAGAGGGTTTATGTACGTCTGTCCGTCAGATAAAAGCGCGATAGCACCTTAACGAAAATAGTTAGAGTGACAAAATTTGACAAAAGTATTTTCGCTATCCCGATTAAGTTGTGCATTGAAAATAGGCGAAATCGGTTCACATTTAGTTAGAGCTCCCATTTAACCCCGCCCCGGGAATCACATTAATGCTGATAAATTGAATACAATTGTAATAGCTATGACGACTAAATTAAGAATAGAGAAGTTTTATGCAACTATTGGTCAGTATGTCAAATTTTATAGGAATCGGTCCATATTTGTTTATAGCTTTCATATAAAAACCACTCCTGGAAACAAAAAAAAAAAACAAAGACCAGTTAAATGCTATTTAATTAGAAACTATGACAGCTATGGCCCCTTAATTTTACAAGAATAAGCTTTACATGAATATTTGGTGGGTATAAAAAGCTTTTGGACCTTATAGCTCTTTCAATTATTGTCCAATATAGTTAATTCTTTCCATTTTGAAATGAGCTTGAATAATCGAAGAAAAAACATATGGACTTTATCATAATTACTGTTATGGGTTTTAAGTTATTTCATTTTTAAAATAAAAAAAACATTTTTCTATTCTACTTTTTTTAGTTTTTGACCCATTGTGCATTCGATATTAAACCTATAAATTATTAAAAAAAAAATGTTATACAGCCAAGAGTTTAGGAAATAACACTGTGAAAACCGTTTTTAAATATCTTGAACCGTTTAGTGTTGAAAAATTTCCAAAACCAAATATTTTTCTAAAAAAAGTGAATTTTTTCTCAAAAGATGCCATCAATTTTTATACCCACCATCAAAAAGAATGGGGGGTATATTGAGATTGTCATTCCGTTTGTAATTTCCTTAATATTGGCTCAAAAACCAAAAACGATATATATTCTGAATCCTTATGAAATTCTAAGACGATTAAGCGATGTCCGTCTGTCTGTCTGTCTGTCTGTCTGTCTGTCTGTCTGTCTGTCTGTCTGTCTGCCTGTCTGTCTGTCTGTCTGTCTGTCTGTCTGTCTGTCTGTCTGTCTGTCTGTCTGTCTGTCTGTCTGTCTGTCTGTCTGTCTGTCTGTCTGTCTGTCTGTCTGTCCGTCTGTCTGTCTGTCTGTCTGTCTGTCTGTCTGTCTGTCTGTCTGTCTGTCCGTCTGTCTGTCTGTCTGTCTGTCTGTCTGTCTGTCTGTCCGTCTGTCTGTCTGTCTGTCTGTCTGTCTGTCTGTCTGTCTGTCTGTCTGTCCGTCTGTCCGTCTTTCCGTCTGTCTGTCTGTCCGTCTGTCTGCCCGTCTGTCTGTCTGTTGAAATCACGATAACGCCTAAACGAAAGGAGCTAGCTCACTGAAACTTGGTAAAACCTATCTTCATCTATGAGAAAATTTTGGTATTGAAATTGGGCAAAATCCGTTAACATTTGACCATAGCTCCCGTATAACCTCGCCTACGCTATTCGCTTATTTGCTAATAAATAACAAACTATAGTAGCTATGCTGATAAAATTTGGTATATATAAGTTTTTCATAAGCCTTATACAGCATGTAAAATTTGATCAAAATCGGTTCACATTTAGCTCCCATACAAAAAACTTACGGAAACAGCCAAAATTTCACCTAAAATACACTTAAATGCCAATAAATCTAAAACTATAACAGATATAACCACTAAATTTAGTACGAGGTGGTCTTATGTCGGTGCCAACGAGTGTGCAAAATTTTGTCACAATCGGTCACCATTTGACCATAGCTCCCATATAAAAAACTTACGGAAACACAAAAATACAAAAAGAAAAGGGGGTTTATGTCCGTCTTTCCGTCAGATAAAAACACGATAGCGCCTTAACGAAAAGGGTTACAGCAACAATATTTTACAAAAGGAAGTCTTATGTGATTGCCCACCGGTCACCATTTGACCATAGCTCCCATATAAAAAACTTACGGAAACACAAAAATACAAAAAGAAAACACGGTTTATGTCCATCTTTCCGTTAGAGAAAAGCGCGATAGTTCCTTAACTACAAGAGCTAGAGAGACAAAATTTAGCAAAAGTATTTTCGATATTTTATGGAAATTTTGTGCAGAAAATGGGTAAAATCGGTTCACATTTAGTTAGAGCTCCCATATAACCCTGCCCCGGGAATCACATTTATGCTAATAAATTGAATAAAATTTTAAAATCTATGACTACTAAATTTAGAACAGAGAAGTTTTATACAACTTTCAGTCAGTATGTCAAATTTTATAGGAATCGGTCCATTTTTGACCATAGCTTTCATATAAAAACCGCTCCCGGTAACAACTAAAATGCCACAAACGCCAGCTAAAAGCTATTAAATTATAAACTATGTCAGCTATGGCCACTAAATTTTGCACAAATAAACTTTATATTAATACCAGGCGGTATATTAAATTTTGTAACAATCGGTCAACATTTGGCTGTAGTTCTTTTATATATAACATCCCCTTTTTATATCTACAATCAAAAAGATTTGGAGGTACATTCAGTATATAAAGATTGCATCTACGAAATTAGATAGCTATTAATCAATGTTAGGTCCAGCCTTTATACACGGTAGATGCATTAGGAACTCCTAACAAAATATATGAACCTGCCGTGTTGATATCAACATGTTTATGGCACAACGAAACAGCTGATTAATGTGAAACTATATTCGGTTATGGAACAGCATTTTGTCCAAGGTAGATACTTGGAAAACCACTTAGATACTTTTAAATGTTGAACTATAGTTACTATACCACTGCCAACGAATTAAGTCCAAATATAATACCAACAATACCACATTTGGTCAACATTTTGAATTAGCTGCACTCTCGTACAACTTGATGGTGGGTATACAAGATTCGGCACAGCCGAATATAACACTCTTACTTGTTTACTTTTTAGGAAGAAAATTTTTATTAAATTTAATGTTTATTATATATTCGCAGTGAATGGGTCTTATGTATGACTTTAAACCAAATTTGAAGTCTCGGAAACATTCACTCTACTTACAGCATTTACCGAAATTTGTCTAATTTTAAAGAAAATTTTTGTGTTGTCAAACATATAACAAAAAAGTCAAGTCGATTTTGAAATTTTTTCAAATGCAGTTATATAGTCCCATATATTCTCTTTAGATTTCAGAAATAAAAAATAGCGCGAATTCATAAGCGAATCCAGAAAATCGAATTTTATCAAAAATGGCAAATTACTATACGCCAAAATTTTTATTACAAAAAAAAAGGTCAATTAAGTTTCCATATTTAAAAATTTTGGAAATTTTTTAAGATAAACAATAAAATAGACTTTGTTACCACAAAAAATTATTTATGTATCTTGTTCAGTTTTTCAGAAATTTAAAGTCAAATTTTGTAAAAAAAATACAATTTTAGTTTTTTTGTGGCTTAAAAAAAGACCTTTAACACTTGTGGGAAAAATCTTATCAATTATTTTTCTTATTAAAGCTCTAGTTAGTCTGCCAAACAAAAAACAAATGTCAATTTAGGCAGCCAGTTCCAATTTAGACAGGCGTCAATTTTAAATTCCCTATTAAGTGGCGGGAAAAATAAAAATTTACAATCCTATTAATCCACTGTCGTATATCTATATAAGGAAATTAAATAAAACATATTCCAGACGACATCGAAAAGCTTGTAATAAAAGCTAATTTTTAAAAAATGATCGATGGTCTTGATTTTTAAAAATCGATAACATTTTTAATTAAATCAATAGTCTCGACACTCAAATATCAAAACATTTCTTTCGATAAAATACAAATAAAATTTCAAATAAATAATTCCGCCTTTATCTTAAAAAAATACATTAGTAATACAAAATTTCTGATTAGATTAAGTTTTTTTTTTTTTAAACAAAACATTGGCATCACTTTTATGAGCTAATGTCAATCAAATGCTTATCAAATATTTTAAAGGAATTTATGGCAAAAGAACTTATTTTAAGTTTATTATAACAAAAATTTCATTTTAAAAATACTAAAAATTTCAAAAAAATGTCTTAAAATTGCTTTAAACATATTTTACTTTTAATATTTTAAAATAAAGCTTTAAATTTCCTTATCTCAACTTAGTCGTTTTGTCTTAGTTACACAGCAATTCTTTTCCACTTCATTCTTATCTCTTTCTGTTTAGTACTTTTTTACTTGTATTTAAATAAACATAAATAGATTATTTTAATACATTATTATTATACTTAAAGTATTTGCATTTGAATATTTATTGTAGATTTATTTGGTTATGCTTGAATAAATGTTTCATCGCTGTTTGTTTAATGTCAAATTTTTAATTGTTCCAATGACCCGCGATATGTCGATGTTAAGGTTTTGTTGTTTCTATTCGCATAATTATAATTGTTGATATTATTATAAAAAGAAAGAATAGGAAATAAAATTTTATAATATTTTAGAGGCAGTACGTCAAATATATGTAACTATACTTATATACCCAGGGTAATTTGATTTAGAATTTCCGATTGGTTAATTAAAATCCGCATAATTCGGTTGCAATTTTTCGAAAAGAAAAATAAAGACTAATTATACCCTTCACCACCATAGGTGGAAAGGGTATTATAAGTTTGTGCTGATGTATGTAACGCATGGAAATATTTGTCTGAGACCACCCTTTTAGTATACCAATAGGCCTAGAATCACTTTCTGAGTCGATTTAGCGATGTAAATCACTGTATCAAATTTCGTTAAAATCGGTCCACATTTGACCATAGCTCCCATACAAACTTTTCTTTAAGAAGTAAGAGTGTTATATTCGGCTGTGCCGAATCCTGTATACCCACCATCAAGTTGTACGAGAGTGCAGCTAATTCAAAATGTTGACCAAATGTGGTATTGTTGGTAATATATTTGGACTTAATTCGGTTGCAGTGGTATAGTTACTATAGTTCAACATTTAAAAGTATCTAAGTGGTTTTCCAAGTATCTACCTTGGACAAAATGCTGTTCCATAACCAAATATAGTTTCACATTAATAAGCTGTTTCGTTGTGCCATAAACATGTTGATAGCAACACGGCAGGTTCATATATTTTGTTAGGAGTTCCTAATGCACCTACCGTGTATAAAGGCTGGACCTAACATTGATTAATAGCTATCTAATTTCGTAGATGCAATCTTTATATACTGAATGTACCTCCAAATCTTTTTGATTGTAGATATAAAAAGGGGATGTTATATATAAAAGAACTACAGCCAAATGTTGACCGAATGTTACAAAATTTAATATACTGGCTGGTATTAGTATAAAGTTTATTTGTGCAAAATTTAGTGGCCATAGCTGACATAGTTTATAATTTAATAGCTTTTAGCTGGCGTGTTAGTCGTTTCCGGGAGCGGTTTTTATATGAAAGCTATGGTCAAAAATGGACCGATTCCTATAAAATTTGACATACTGACTGAAAGTTGTATAAAATTTCTCTGTTCTAAATTTAGTAGTCATAGATTTTAAAATTTTATTCAATTTATTAGCATAAATGTGATTCCCGGGGCAGGGTTATATGGGAGCTCTAACTAAATGTGAACCGATTTTACCCATTTTCAGCACACAATTTCTATAACATATCGAAAATACTTTTGCTAAATTTTGTCTCTCTAGCTCTTGTAGTTAAGGAACTATCGCGCTTTTCTCTTACGGAAAGACGGACATAAACTGTGTTTTCTTTTTGTATTTCCGTAAGTTTTTTATATGGGAGCTATGGTCAAATGGTGACCGATTATGACAAAATTTTGCACACTAGTGGGCATTCACATAAGACTTCCTTTTGTAAAATTTTGTTGTTGTAACTCTTTTCGTTAGGGCGCTATCGTGCTTTTATCTGACAGAAAGACGGACATAAACCCCCTTTTCTTTTTGTATTTTTGTGTTTCCGTAAGTTTTTTATATGGGAGCTATGGTCAAATGGTGACCGATTGCGACACTCGTTGGCACCGACATAAGACCACCTCGTAGTAAATTTAGTGATTATATCTGTTATAGTTTTGGATTTATTGGCATTTAAGTGTATTTTAGGTGAAATTTTGGCTGTTTCCGTAAGTTTTTTGTATGGGAGCTATGACTAAATGTGAACCGATTTTGATGAAATTTTACATGCTGTATAAGGCTTATGAAAAACTTCTATATACCAAATTTTATCAGCATAGCTACTATAGTTTGTTATTTATTAGCAAATAAGCGATTAGCGTAGGCGAGGTTATACGGGAGCTATGGTCAAATGTTAACGGATTTTGCCCAATTTCATTACCAAAATTTTCTCATAGATGAAGATAGGTTTTACCAAGTTTCAGTGAGCTAGCTCCTTTCGTTTAGGCGTTATCGTGATTCCAACAGACAGACGGACAGACAGACAGACAGACAGACAGACAGACAGACGGACGGACAGACAGACAGACAGACAGACAGACAGACAGACAGACAGACAGACAGACGGACATCGCTCAACCGTCTTAGAATTTCATAAGGATTCAGAATATATATCGTTTTTGATTTTTGAGCCAATATTAAGGAAATTACAAACGGAATGACAATCTCAATATACCCCCCATTCTTTTTGATGGTGGGTATAAAAACGCACTAAATGAGACAAAAATCAGTAAAAAGCTCGTAAATCTGAAGATAATGGGAATTTTATACATACATAATTTTTGTAATAACTATTAATCAATTTGCCAAATTTCGAGATAATCGGTTCACATTTGACCCTAGATCTCATATAAGTCCAAATGTCGGAAGCAACTTAAATATATAAGTTTTGAGAAAATGTTTGTATGATGGCAAAATTTAGCAAATATTTGTCTTTATACAGAAAAAATAAAACTTTTGACTTCAGTGGTGAAGGGTATCGTATGGTCGGGCTTGACCGACTATAGCACTTTCTTACTTGTTATATAATTGAATACGAAGAATATTTCCACAAAAATTAAACTCAAATTTGATTTTATATGAATGACCCAGTCGAAAAATGATTTTATGATTTTGAACCAAAAAATAAAATAGTAATAATATCTTCTAAATTTCAAGTCTGATTGCTTCAGTATGTATGACAGAATTCTTAAGGAGAACCCAGGCTTTCTCAATTTTGGATTTATGGTAACCCTTTGTTTACACAGGATGAATTATTGGGCGCCAAAGTAGACCACCCCAATAGTAAAACATCTTTTGGACCGTGTAGCTCTTTCCATTGTTGTCCAAAATGGTTGATTTTTTAAATTATGAAATGAACTTGAGGATACGAAGAAAAAACTTCACTTTATTAACTGTTATTGCTTTTAAGTTATTTCATTTCAAAAATGAAAAAAATTATTTTTCACTTCGACTTGTTTTAGTTTTTGATCGTTTGTGCATTTGATATTAAACCGATAATTTTTTTTAAAAATATTGACATATAGCCAACAGCTTAAGAAACAAAACTGTGAAGCCAGTTTTTACCTCCGGGGTGGTCTACTTTGACGACCAATAATTCACCATGTGTAAACACGGGGTGGGATGTAAATGGGATGCAGTTGTTGCCTGGGTTTCCTGCTAACAGGTAACAACTGTATTCAATTCCTACTCACACCTCCTAGTGGTACATCCTGGAAACCTGAGCAACCTAGTTGAAGATGCGGTAAATAACCCGATTGGGATTCTAGGTCAGGGCCAACGTGAGAGGGAGTTATCTTGGAGCCATTCCGACGTATTTGGTCTAAGGGTCTAAGATAATTGTACTTTGTAAAGTACGGAACTGTAGCGTCCGTTCAACATGTTAGTTGCGGCTACAAGCGGGTGTCTGTCCCGGATCGAGCGACTCGCTTTACAAACGTGGCTCTTGTCTTTGGACTCATCATCCATCGACTTAGCACTTACGATGTTTTAAGCATGGAAAGAAACCACATAACAGAATATACTACTCCAAGGGGTAATCATGCGAGAAATCCCCCTGCTACGGCAGCTGGCACAAGGATTTTGGAGGTGCCTAATCTATGAAAGAACATCCTGATGAATGAAACCAATTCTATCCGACGAGGCCCTATGCTCCACTGGGAGTTAAGGATAACAGAAGAAGAAGAAGAAACATGGGGTAACCATAAATTCAAATTTCCGAAAGCTTGAGTTAGAAGACTTACAGTGCAGAAGATACAGATTTATTACAACTTTTTTTTTTTTTTGTTTTAAACCATTGTGCGGGTGCAGCTAGAACTATCTTAGAATTATTTTTAAAAGTTTGTGCTGTAAAATTAAGGAATTCGAGCACCCACTGTTAAAATTATAAAAATATTTTTATTTTAATTCGCGCTAATCAAAAGTACATACATACAATATCACAAACTTTTCAAACGATGATTTGTAATAAATCAAGCATAAATCCCAGGCAGTGACCGCATAATCTTATTCGTAAAACATTATAATTTATATAATACAGTGGAATCGCAATAGTAAAACCTACATATTTCACTATACATACAATCTGAGTTAATTCTATAATTCTATCGGAATCTTACAGGAAAATTGTTCTCAGACCCACCTCTAAGTATACTGATCAACACTGAATCACTTCCTGAGTCGATGTAAATATATTTTGTACTCTTTAAAAATCCAATTATTACTCGATAGGTCTAAAAGGGTAAACGTCAAAACGGCGCATCACTGATGCGCTTCGTACTTTTGTATCATATCGGATGTATATGTGGTACTCTGGCAACACTACTTGACATATACTAATACCAAATAGATTTAGGCTCTCAAATAATCTGGTTGTCCTCAGGTTCTACTACAAAGTTTTATATCTAAATATCGCACAATCTGAAAGGTGTAACAAAATTTTTAGGATAGGGTCAGGGGGAGTTGCACCTTTTTATGAAATTAATAAATGAGTATATGGTTGACCGAGATTAGCTCGTAGCTTTATAATAAGCTTTTCTAGGCAAATTTTAAACTTTTAAACAACTAAAATAAATTTGGAGAAAAGCAGAGACCGAATATTGTTTTATTTTTTAAATCAATCGATCGATGAATAAAAATGAGGGATTTATATTTGAAATATAAATATCCCTCATGATGAAAATTTTAAAAATCTTTAACGATAAATTTCCGAACAGAAATAAATAATTGATTGTTTTATTTTTGAACTTCTGTTTTGACTTTGAAAAAATAAAATATTTTTGAAATTTTAAAATTTTCAACAATGAATGTATGAATATGTTTCCAATTAATTGGAATGTTTTAGGACATCGAAGTTAAACCTAATAATCCTAATGTGACTAATGGTGGTTTCTTCGATTCGCAAAACCATTTCAATGTAAAATTTGCAACAATAATAGAATTTATTGTTATTTAAACGTTCTAAAGACTTTTTATACCAGGACAAATCCTCTTCTTCTGTCATTCTTGACTTCCAGTAGAGCATAGGGCATGGGAGGATGCAACAGTTGCCTAGCGTCTCCAGTTACCAGGTAAGAACTGTATCCAATTCCCACTCTAACCTCCTCGTGGTACATCTTGGAAACCTGAATAAAATAGTTTTAGATGCGGTAAACAACCAGTGTAGGATTCTAGGTCAGGGCTAATATAAGAGGGAGTTATCTTAGAGCCATTCCAGCCTATTTGGTCTAAGGGTCTAAGATAATTGTACTTGGTAAAGTTCGAAAATGCAGGGTCTGTTCAAAATATTAGTTGCGGCTGCAAACGAGCGTCTGTCTCGGATCGAGCGGATCGATATACAAACGAGTCTTGTTTCTTTGGACCCATCACCCATCATGGATAGAAACAACATTACAGAATATACTACTCCAAGGGGTAAACATCAAGGATTTTAGAATTGACTAATCTTTGCATTAACATAAACATTATGATGAATGAAACCAGGAAAATTTTTCCTGGAAGTAACAGAAATAAAATTTGAATATTTTCTATCAAAATTTTTTTTCATCGGATGAAAAAAGATGAAAATTGTCTTGAACTGATAAATATCCCAAACGATTTTTTTATTTTTTATTTTCATCGGATTGAAAAACGATACAAAATTTTTCGAACAAAAATCATTAGGGATTTTTATTATTTTTAAAACTTCAATGATTGTTTTTGTATGGATTAAAATATGAAAATATTGTTTTAAAAGTATTAATATTCGGTCTCTGGAGAAAAGACATTACACAAATATCTAATTAATTTTGAATCATTTTATTCGTATTGTCCTATCGCAAGAACTTTGCTAAAGATGCACAGTTTACGTTTTATTTATTTTGAGTAATATTCAGTGGCGTCACCTGTCGGAAATTTGTCATATCAACTTAGAAACCTTCGTCTGCTCATGCTCCACCTGTAGGAAATGTTCATACTAATTAAAAAACCTTTGTCAGTTCATACGCAAAAACTTTGCTAAAGATAACACCATTATCAAATGTACAGTTTACTAATTAATTGATTTTGAGTAATTTTTCTTGGCGCCAACAGCCGGAAATCGTCCATAACAACAAAGAAAGCTTTGTCGGCTTATGCGCAACAACTTTTCTAAAGATAATAACATGATCAAATGCATAGTTTTTGATTAAATTCACTTTGAGTAATTTTCAGTGCCGCCATCTGTCGGAAATCGATCGTGCCAACTAAGAAACTTTTGCCGGGTCATGCGCAAGAACTTTGCTAAATATCATAGCATTATCAAATCCATAGTTTACGAGTTTATTCATTTTGTCGGAAATTAGTCACACTAAGTTAGAAACATTCACCGTTTTATGCACAACAAATTTTCTAAAGATCATAACATGATCAAGTGCATAGTTTGCTATTCTATAAAGGACATATATATAAAAGATATAGATATACCTAATACTTTAAAAGTTATAACGTTACCAACTGTTTCCCCTTTTTATTCCCTTATTTCCAAAAAAGCTCCATATGCATATGTGGTACCAATTGAATTCGGTACAGTAAATATATTTTATCTTATTCATGTTTTTTATGAAATGTTAAGTTATCATGTTATCCCAGTTTTACCCATTTTGGCCCCCGAAATTAAAAAAGTACCATATACGTGTTCAATATTTTTTTCACATTTATTGGTTGCAGTACAAATTTTCTTTCTATATTCTTTGGTTCAAAAGATAAGAGTGGGTTAAAAATAGTACCAAAAACAATTTTCACCCTTTTTTTACCCCCTATCAAGCATAGTTTCAAATAAGGAACAAATACCTATCCACCTATTTTTATAGCTGTTCAAAACCTAATTTAAATTTTGTTTTTATACCTATTATTTAGGAAGATATAACGTTTTCAATTTGTTTCCCTTTTTACCCCCTCAGCATCGAAATTTTCAAAAATCCTTTCCTAGTTGATCTATACTCCAAAAACATACCCATCGTTAAAATTTTATCAAAATCGTTAATTCAAATCGTACTGAAATCGCATGTTCCCAAAATATTATTGAAAACCCTGCTAATTCTATTTTTGAAATCTTCATTTTTAAAATGTCAAAGTTTTGAAATAAAATGTTTGTTCCCGTACTCTAACGAAACTACCCAAAACAGTCCGAAGTGGTCAGAATTTACTCAAAAAACAACAATTTGTATTGAAAATTTTGTACGGGAACACGTTTGAGTAAGTTTGGGTTGTTTCGTTAAAGTACGGGAACAAACATAAAATTAAAATAGCACAAAATTTCATTGCCTAAATTTTATTTTAAAAGTGCAACATGATCTCATTTATTATCAAATAAAATTTTCTTTTATTTTGATACCCCTAGCATTTGCGTAAAATCTACAAAAATTCACTTTTTTTTGCGTATACATAAATATTTCTTTTTATCAATGACATTGAAATTTTTTTATGAGCCTCTGAAGAAATTAAATTTTTATTTGCAAAAAAAAAAAATGCTAACAACCAAGAAATCATAACAAATTTAAAAAAAAAAGAAAGGAAAATTACGCATTAAATAATAAAAAATTTTGCGATAAAAAGAATAGAATTTGAAACGTGTATGAGTAGAATATAAGGCCATGACGAACATTGGATACGTTACTTGTGTCTTAGCGAGGATCCGACGAATCATTTTGTTGGACAAAAAACATTTTTGGTACATACTTCTTGGTACAAAAATATTTAAGGGACCATAACACGACAGTAACCGAAATATCTTCTAAACTAGAGAACCGAAATAAAAACGGCCTATGTTTTTTTTATTTAAAATAAGGTAAATTTATGTTACCATCCTTTTTACTAGGTTACTAGATTGAAACAAGGCATAGTTTAACATAGGATTCAATTTAAGTTAATTACCGATCAATTTTTTATGTTATTTTTTTAAATCCTATAGATCTTTCAAATGGAATAAGAAACTTAGAATACCCATTTCACTTGTAGTGAAGTGTATAAAAAAGAAATGAAATTATAATAATATTAAATAATTTTGGCAAGGTCAGTACTTAATGTCTTGATTTTAATTATCAGCACATTAGGTTGGTAAATCACTGATAATATTTCACATAAATATACAACTACCAGATGTACCCGGTCACCTTAGCCGACCCATAAATATAAAAATACAAACGTTATATGCATAATAAAATGTTATATATCAACCATGCCATCATTTTCAACATTTTTTCTTTTAGAAAGTTGTAAATTTCGTTAAGAGTATCGGTATTTTCAAATATTTATTTATATTAGTTTTGTTGGCTATTAATCTTAATCTTGTAAGTACTTGAAAATATAAGGGAACTGTTATATAATGGAATTTTATAATATTCAATCATAAAAATTTTACAATGATTACATTTTTTTTAATAAAACTAATTCGTAAACGAAAAATATAGCTAGGACAAGCTTATAATTCAAATTTTACATACAAAATTGCTACTAGTCTGCGTTTCACTAGAAAAGCCCACTCAACACTTTGAAATTTAACCCCCTATATTTTTGCAAAAATTTTTGTTCTAGACTTGTTAAAATTTCTGGACAGCCATCCCAGAACATTAACTATTATATTAAGGTTAGGCGAGTATGGTGAACATTTCAAAGGGCTTACATTTTTGGACTACAACCCCGATTTTACCAAACGAGCAGTATGAATTGTTGCGTTGTCGTGTTTGAAAGTCGATAGCTAAAGACTAACATGATTTTTAAATAATGGAAAGACCTTCTCTAGAATATCCTGATATGTTTAAGAGTTATAGTATAACTTAAAAACTGAAGCCTAAGATAAAACATTATTAAGTTTTATCAAATAACTATTTATTACTATAATTAATAATTCTAATAAATTGGAATTTTAGTGCAATACACTACAGTACAACATAAAAAAATTGATATCGAAAATTTTTCTATAGAAAAAATTTGATATTGAAAATTTTTCTATATAAAACATTTTATACCAAAATTTTTTTCTATAGAAAAATTTTATATCGAAAATTTCTCTATAGAAAGAATTTTATATTCAAAATTTTGCCAAAGAAAATTTGTTATTTCGAAAATTTTTCTTTAGAAAAACTTTTATATCGAAAATTTTTCTATAAAAAAATTTCATATTGAAAACTTTTTCTATAAAAAAAAATTTATATCGAAAATTTTTCTATAGAAAAAAATTTTATATCGAAAACTTTTCTATAGAAAAACTTTTATATTGAAAATTTTTCTATAGAAAAAATTTTATATTGAAAATTTTTCTATAGAAAAAATTTTATATCGAAAATTTTTCTATCGAAAAATTTTATATCGAAAATTTTTCTATAGAAAAAATTTTATATCGAAAATTTTTCTATAGAAAAAATTTTATATCGAAAATTTTTCTATAGAAAAAATTTTATATCGAAAATTTTTCTATAGAAAAAATTTTATATCGAAAATTTTTCTATAGAAAAAATTTTTATATCGAAAATTTTTCTATAGAAAAAATTTTAACAAAAAATAACAAAATTGTCGGGATGTAAATATTATTCAAAAAGAATCACTATTCGCATTTGATCCCAAATCTGTTACATTAATAAATAAATGTTACAGATTTGGGATCAAATGCGAATAGTGATTCTTTTTGAAAAAATTTTAATTTAAAATTTTCTATAGAAAAAATTTTTATATCGAAAATTTTTCTATAGAAAATATTTTTATCGAAAATTTTTCTATAGAAAATATTTTTATCGAAAATTTTTCTATAGAAAATATTTTTATCGAAAATTTTTCTATAGAAAAAATTCAAAAATCAATCATTTTTCTATAGAAAAATTTTATATCGAAAATTTTTCTATAGAAAAATTTTATATCGAAAACTTTTCTATAGAAAAATTTTATATCGAAAATTTTTCTATAGAAAAAATTTTATACCGAAAATTTTTCTATAGAAAAATTTTATATCGAAAATTTTTTTATAGAAAAAATTTTATACCGAGAATTTTTCTATAGAAAAAATTTCATATTGGAAATTTTTCTATACAAAAAATTTTATAAAAAAAAATTTCAATATAAAAAATTTTCAAAAACAATGTTTTTATAGAAAAAAATTTATAAAGATAAAGTTTTGATAGAAAAAAAATTTAAAATGAAAAATTTTCGATAAAAAAAATTTTCGATGTAAAATTGTTTTTATAGACAAATTTTTCGATATAAAATTTTTTCTAAAGAAACATTTTTCGATATAATTTTTTTTCTATAGAAAAATTATGGATATAAAATCTTTTCTATAGAATTTTTTTTTTTCATTGAAAAATTTTCGATATAAAATTTTTCTGTAGACAAATTTTAGATATACAATTTTTCTTTTCTATAGAAAAATTTTCGATATCAAATTGTTCTATTGAAACATTTTCGATATCAAATTTTTATATAGAAAAATTTTCGATATCAAATTTTTCTATATAAATTTCGATAAAAAATTTTTTCTATAGAAAAATTTTTGATAAAAATTTTTCTTATAGAAAAATTTTCGATATAAAATTTTTCTATAGAAAAATTTTCGATATAAAATTTTTCTATAGAAAAATTTTCGATATAAAATTTTTCTATAGAAAAATTTTCGTTATAAAATTTTTCTATAGAAAAATTTTCGTTATAAAATTTTTCTATAGAAAAATTTTCATTATAAAATTTTTCTATGGAAAAATTTTCGTTATAAAATTCTTTCTATAGAAAAATTTTCGTTATAAAATTCTTTCTATAGAATTTTCGTTATAAAATTTTATCTTTAAAAAATTTTCAATATAAAAATTTTTTTATAGAAACATTTTTGATATAAAATTTTTTCTATAGAAAAATGTTCGATGGATAATTTTTTTTTAAAGGAAAATTTTCCATATAAAACTTTTTCTATAGAAAAATTTTCCATATAAAATTTTGTTTATAGAAAAACTTTCGATATACAATTTTTTCTATACAAATATTTTCCATATAAATTTTTTTCTATAAAATAATTTTTGATACAAAATTTTTTCTATAGAAAAATTTCTTTTGAAAAATTTTCAATATAAAATTTTTTCTATAGAAAAGTTGTCGATATAAATTTTTTTAAAGAAAAATTTTCGTTATAATTTTTTTTTTTATGGAAAAATTTTCGATATAAAACTTTATCTTTAAAAAAATGTTCGATATTTATATATAATTTAGACTTGATGGTTGGTTTGTAGGTCTCGTGAATCCCCTTACGACGAAATACGACAAATCTTCCATTTTAGCAAAGACTATAATATAATTTTCTGACAGAAGTGAAATTAAAGTGAACAAGGAACGATAAAAAACATATAAACTCACAAAGAAACCTAAATTTTGATTGAGGACGTGTGTGTGCCTTAGCTTTCTCTCATTGGATAATCGTATGCATAACTTGTTTCCGAATTAAAGTATGGGACTTTTCAAAACGACCATACATTAAACCAATGTATGGAATTGCAACAATTATATATTATACAGTCTTTGGTTTGGATGTTAAAGATTCACTTCCAAAAATCCATTTCTGTCCCAATGTGATATTCTTCGATAGCGAGGACACGGAAGATGTGCAATAAAAGTCATTTTTATATTTAGAAAATTAAATATTTAAATTATGTCAATACAGAAAAAATCTGTGATTAAACGAAATATAAATAGATAATCTTAAGTTTTTATTATGTTTGAAATGTCATTTAAATATATTAGTGAAATAAAAAGCTTTTTTTATATCAATGACTAGATCACAAGGTCTATAGTCCACAGATTTGAGAAAAAATATTTTTTTGGTTTCACAGTACATTTCATTATGGCTAGTTTCCTATCACAAGGTTATATGATGTGGTCCAAATTTAACGTATCGTATTTATGTCCTGCCTATTAACTCCAATCTCCATTAGACTTGACCTATAAATACCAACTTCACAGCCGCAACCTTTCTTACGCTAACATGTTGAATACAACAAGACCTTTCCAAGAGTAAGTTTAGTTATTTCCCCCTAGATCGACCCTTACGAAGATCGTATCTTCGATTGCTTAGTAAGTTATTAGACTCCAGATATTTGACTAGATGGTAGTTACCCCTACTTTTCATTACTTTCAAACGGTTAAACAATACAATGACAAGATTTTTCCGAAAGGTTTAAGCCAATGTCCTCCCTTAAGCGACCCTTACATAATTCATACTCATAGGAAATTTACCGTCATATTGTGATGTTAAGTCAGGCTTTTAGTATACCAATAGGCTTAGAATCACTTTCTGAGTCGATTTAGCGATGTCCGTCCGTCCGTCTGGCTGGCTGGCTGGCTGGACCCCCATGTAAACCTTGTAATCAAACTACAGGTCGCAATTCTAAAGATAATTTGATGAAATTTGGCACAGATCATTTTTTGATAATGGGACCATGGCTATTGAAATTAGTCAAAATTGGTCCATTATTTATGGTACCTCCCATAGGTCCCACTTCCCGGAATTGCTATATTGGCCACGAATATCAATATTTTTTCATGAAATTTAAAACAAATACTGCTTATGTCAACTAAAATCACTGTACTAAATTTCGTGAAATCGGTCCGCATTTGACCATAGCTCCCATACAAACTCTTCTTCAAAAACTCACTAAATGAGACAAAAAATCACTAAAACGCTCGTAAATCTAAAGATAATGAAAATTTTGAGTTTATTTTTTGCATACATAATTTTTGTAACAACTGTAATCAATTTGCCAAATTTCGAGATAATCGGTCCACATTTGACCCTAGCTCTCATATAAGTCCAAATGACGGAAACAGGTTGAATATATACGTTTTGAGAAAATGTTTGTAAGATGGCAAAATTTAGCAAATATTTGTCTTTTTACAGGAAAAATAACACCTTTGACCTTAGTGGTGAAGGGTATCGTATGGTCGGCTTGACCGACTATAGCGCTTTCTTACTTGTTTTATGTAGAACTGAAACATCTTAAATTTTAATTTTTATTAAGATAATAAATTCCCGATATTGTTTCTAATTTCGTCTTCTTAAAAGATAAAGAACTTTATTTTTACTTAAAAGCTCTAAGTGGGGTCTTGTCGGACCCAATTCCAAAATCGACAAAATCTCAAGAGTGCCAACATAATTTTTTTGCTTGTTGCTAAAAGGGCCAATGTCAATTTTTTGCTGTTTTGAGTTAATCGTTGCATTAGATTCCTTCTTTACCCTCATTTATTTGGCTTTAATAGTTAATCTCTAATTTAACTCAGAACAGATTTATAAGTGGTTATCTGGGTAATCCCAGTAAAACTTTTCATTACCAAATAATGGAGTTAAACAGTTAAACTATTGAACACGAACTTCTTACTCATTCGCTGTTTAAGTCATTACATTAACATGGGGATGTCATTGGAGGCAAGTACTTACCAATTGCAGAAAAGTAATGACTTGGGTAAGCAATTTGAAAGCAACAACAACAACAGCAACAACTTTTTTGTTGTTGTTTTATTAAAAACATATATTTTTAAACGAAATACAAAATTTTTTTTATGATCCCATGGGGGCTCGAACCCAGACCCTCCGACTGCTAGGCAGAGACTCTTCCACTGAGCTACTTCATATGTTGAAAACTTAGCAGTTTATAATTAATATAAACAATTTTTATTTTTAGATCCAAAATCATGTGAAAATAACTTTGTTTTTCCCTGCTTTTTTTTTTGCTTTGTTGTAATTTTTGGAAAAATATTTTTATACGATTTTTTGTAATTATTTTAAAACTTTTTTAAAATTATTTTAAAACTTAAAAAATTTAAATCTTCTTTTTTGTATATGCTTTTACATAAGATTGACTCTTACTTACTTAAATGTTACAACCTGTTAAGGTCAAAGTCCGATCATATTTTAGAATTCCATGGATTTCGATCTTATGCGAATATTCTCCAATTTTATAGGCCAAGCTTTGAAAAATGTTCCTCTACTTGGTCTTTCTATCGAAGTGTCGGACATCCTCCTCTAACATTAGTTAGTGGGACATTTCAATTCTAATTTTATCCTCTTCTAGCCCGTAATCCTAACCCATTTTTATCGATCTTATGGGACAACTCTCGGAACATGTTAACTTACAATATTAATGGGTGTTAAACTAGCTCCCCGGGTGATACCATGAGGAGGTGTGTGTCCACAGTTGAGATGAAGGATGACCCAGATAAGTTGGGCTTACTAAGTTAAGACCAATTAGAATCGTGTTTGGTATTCAACATCCCCTATATAATCAAAATTGACTCATGATGGTATTTTTTCATTAACGTGAGTTAGTTTTACAAATTGTTTTTGCAGAATATAATATTAAAGTTCTTAAAATTCAAAAATCATTTAAAAAGACTCTTTTAATAAAAAAAAACTAAAAAAAATTCTTGCCCTTGGTGGGATTTGAACCGGGGCCATTCAGTTTAAATTATTATCTTAATTACAAATATGTACTTCTGTAATAACTTATTATTTATTCGGATGGTATGTTGTAGTCGTTACAAGGTAACCAGTTATCAGAGTACTTGCCATTACCAAAGTTTTGCTGGGATGTTACTATGAAGTTATATGTCAAATAAAAACTTTAAATCAAATTTTCTCAAAACTTTTTTTTTGACATTGGCCCTTTTAACACCAAGACACAGAATTTTACGTTTTAATATAGTTTCAATTAAATATTAATAAATTTAATTTTGTTTTGATACCTAAGTCTATGAGAGGACGGACTGGCAGTAAAAGTAGTGAGTAAGTGTGTGAGTGGTTTCGTAGAGAGTTTGTTCTTCTTCTGCCATCGCAGGTGATAGTGTTAACGCCTTCAAGGTCTCTTATTCTCTAAACAATAATATGCGTTTGAAAAAATGGTTTTAATAAAAACGACGCAAAATATTAAAAAATGTATACAGTTTTTTTTCTGTTTACTTTGTTTTCAGAAACAAAATTTTGCGTCTTTTTAATATTTTATTTTTGAGTAGTTTTTTTATGGTACTCTTAGAAGAAAGTATGAAAATGTTAGGGAATGGTTCATGATTTTGATTTGAAAAGAGGAATGAATTTTTTAAACATTTTAATGTGTTTGTCCGTCTTTCTGTCTTTTTGTTTATTTATGCCAAACCGACTTAATTATTTTAATTTTTTACCAAAAACGCAATAGTTTTTTCTTCTTTCTCTTTTGCTAACAATAACAAGATTATAAACAAAATATAGTATATTTTAATTATTTTGTTTAGGTATACTTTTTTTTAGCTATAAACAAATATAGTAAACAAAAAAGAGATTAAATAAAGAATGTTTCAAGAAAAACTTGAACTACTTTTATCAATCAGATTAAAATTAGAAATTGAAGAAGTTATGTCAAAACAGATTACAGTCGTAGTAGTTTAGATTTTACTAGTCCATACTAGTCCGACTAAAATCGACTTAATTTCATTAAAAATGTTTTCTATAGAAAAATTTTCATTATGAAATTTTTTCTATAGAAACATTTTTATTATAAAATTGGATTTATAGAAAAATTTTCATTCTAAAATTTTTTCTTTAGAAAAATTTTTATTATAAATTTTTTGTATAGAACAATTTTCATTATAACATTTTTTGTATAGGAACATTTTTATTAGAAAATTTTTTCTATGAAAATTTTCTTTATAAAATTTTTTCCAAAAGGAAATTTGTATTATAAAATTCTTTCCAAAAGAAAATTTTTATTATACAATTTTTTCCAAAAGAAAATTCTTATTATAAAATTTTTTCTATAGAAAAATTTTCATTAGAAAATTTTTACTTGAGAAAAATTTTCATTATACATAGTAAAAATTTTGCATCGAAAATTTTTCTATAGATCAAATTTTGTATCGAAAATTTTTCTATAGAAAAAATTTTACAATTAAAATTTTTCTATAGAAACATTTTTATATTGAAAACTTTTCTATATAAAAAATTTTATAATCAAAATTTTTCTATCGAAAAAATTTTATAATAAACATTTTAGAAAAAAATTTATAAAGAAAAATTTTTTATAGAAAAATTTTTGTAATGAAAATATTTGAACAGAAAAAATTATACAATAAACATTTTTCTAAAGAAAAATTTTTCATTATACAATTTTTTCTCTGAAAAATTTTTATCAAATTTTTAAGAATTAGTAACTTTTTCTATAGAAAAATATTCAGTATAAATTTTTTCAATAGAAAAATTTTCGCTACAAGATTTTTTCTAAAGAAAAATTTTCATTATAAAATTGTTCTAATTTTCTATAAAAAATATTTCACAATTTATATAAAAAAAAATCTAAAAGAAAAATTATCATTGTTAAAATTTTTTTTCATTGTAAAAATTTTTTTAAAGAAAGTTTTATTTTGAAAAATTTTCTATAGAAAAATGTTCATTATTACAAAACTTTTAGTATAAAATTCTTTCTATAGAAAAATTGGTTTTTATTAATTCTTTCTATAAAAAAAATTTCATTATACAAATTTTTCTATTGAAAACTTTTCATTATAAAAATTTTTGTATAGAAAAAATTTCATTATAAAAATTTTTCTTTATAAAAGATTTCATTATAAAATTGTTTCTATGGAACAAATTTCATTATAAAATTGTTTCTATAGAAAAAAATTCATTATAAAATTTTTTCTATAGAAAAAATTTCATTATAAAATTTTTTCTATAGAAAAAATTTCATAATAAAATTTTTTCTATAGAAAAAATTTCATTATAAAATTTTTTCTATAGAAAAAATTTCATTATAAAATTTTTTATATAGAAAAAATTTCATTATAAAATTTTTTCTATAGAAAAAATTTCATTATAAAATTTTTTCTATAGAAAAAATTTCATTATAAAATTTTTTCTATAGAAAAAATTTCATTATAAAATTTTTTCTATAGAAAAAATTTCATTATAAAATTTTTTCTATAGAAAAAATTTCATTATAAAATTTTTTCTATAGAAAAAATTTCATTATAAAATTTTTTCTATAGAAAAAATTTCATTATAAAATTTTTTCTATAGAAAAAATTTCATTATAAAATTTTTTCTATAGAAAAAATTTCATTATAAAATTTTTTCTATAGAAAAAATTTCATTATAAAATTTTTTCTATAGAAAAAATTTCATTATAAAATTTTTTCTATAGAAAAATTTCATTATAAAATTTTTTCTATAGAAAAAATTTCGTTATAAAATTTTTTCTATAGAAAAAATTTCATTATAAAATTTTTTCTATAGAAAAAATTTCATTATAAAATTTTTTCTATAGAAAAAATTTCATTATAAAATTTTTTCTATAGAAAAAATTTCATTATAAAATTTTTTCTATAGAAAAAATTTCATTATAAAATTTTTCTATAAAAAAATTTCATTATAAAATTTTTTCTATAGAAAAAATTTCATTATAAAATTTTTTCTATAGAAAAAATTTCATTATAAAATTTTTTCTATAGAAAAAGTTTCATTATAAAATTTTTCTATAGAAAAAATTTCATTATAAAATTATTTCTATAGAAAAAATGTCATTATAAAATTTTTTTTAAAGAAAAAATTTCATTATAAAATTTTTTCTATAGAAAAAATTTTGTTATATAATTTTTTCTATAGAAAAAATTTCATAATAAAATTTTTTCTATAGAAAAAACTTCATTATGAAATTTTTTCTATAGAAAAAATTTCATTATACTTTTTTTTATAGAAAATATTTCATAATAAAATTTTTTCTAGAGAAAAATTTTCATTATAAAAATTTTTCTAGAGAAAAATTTTCATTATCAAATTTTTTCTAGAGAAAATTGTTCATTATAAAATTTTTTCTATATATAAAATATTTCATTATAAAGTTTTTTGTGTAGAAAAATTTTCATTATGAAATTTTTTCTTTAGAAAAATTTTTATTAAAAATGTTTTTGAGTAGAAAAATTTTGATTATAAAATCTTTCTATAGAAACATTTCATTTTTAGTTTTTGTTTATAAAAAAACTTTCATTATAAAAATTTTTCTATAGAAAAATTTTCGTTATAAAATTTTTTCTTTCGAAAAATTCTTATTCAAAATGATTCAAAATTCTGTAGAAAAACTTTGATTTTAAAATTTTTGCTATAGAAAAATTTTCATTATAAATTTTTTTTATAGAAAAATTTTCATTATTAATATTTTTCAATAAAAAACCCCAATAGGAAAAAACCTAAGTTAATAAAATAAAAACGTAATTACAACCAATTTAATTTATAAAAAAAATGGTTAAGCATTTTTTTGAAAAGAAATAATAATTCAGAATCGTGTCATTCTAGTATTTATTAGTTAAGAGCCAAAAATAATTATTTAAAAGAAAAAAATTGGAAAATCCGGATCAAAGAGCCAATTTATATAAAAGCAATTTTGGATGTAGTATTTTGGAGTATTTAGAATTCAATACCTGTTCGATCTATTCACCAAAAACACAATACACATATTTATTACTCTTTTGCTAAATAAAGTAGTATCTCTATGAAACGAAAGGTAAAAATATATGTAGCCAATATTTAATAGATACACATTAACACCATCATCACCGTCGGCAGCAGCAGCAACAGTCGGTCATAAATAGTAGTAGGAGAGAAATAATGAAGAAAATTAGAGGTAAATGAACCACAAATTAACAGAAATGAAAAAAGGCTCAAACTTACATAAAAAAATATTTAACAAATAGAAAAAATTGTTTGAATAGTTAAGTATCTGAACAATTCAAAGAATTGAAGAAAAAAAGTATCGAGTAAATTGATAAAATTATGTATGAACGAATGTAAAGAAAGCAATGCCCTCCCGGCAGAATGTGTGAAATTATTACAAATTTATTTTTATTTCTTAAATCTATAAAGTAGTTTTTATACCCTTCACCACCATAGGTGGAAAGGGTATTATAAGTTTGTGATGATGTATGTAACGCATAGAAATATTTGTCTTAGACCCATCTTTTAGTATACCAATAGGCTTAGAATCACTTTCTGAGTCGATTTAGCGATGTCAGTCCGTCCGTCCGTCTGGCTGGAGCCCCATGTAAACCTTGTTATCAAACTACAGGTCGCAATTCTAAAGATAATTTGATGAAATTTAGCACAGATCTTTTTTTTGATAATGGGACCATGGCTATTGAAATTCGTCTAAATCGGTATAGGTCCCATAGGTCCCACTTCCCGGAATTGATATATTGGCCACAAAAATCAATATTTTTTTATGAAATTTAAAACAAAATTCTGTTGAAATCAATTTGCCAAATTTCGAGACAATCGGTCCACATTTGACCCTAGCTTTCATATAAGTCCAATTGACGGAAACAGCTTAAATATGTTTAAGTTTTGAGAAAATGTTTGTATGATGGCAAAATTTAGCAAATATTTGTCTTTATACAGGAAAAATAACACCTTTGACCTAAGTGGTGAAGGGTATCGTATGGTCGGGCTTGACCGACTATAACACTTTCTTACTTGTTTTTTGTTGCTATTGTACTCGTAGCCAAAAGATTGAAAAGTATCTACGCAGTGACTGAAGTCAATAATAGACCAAAAATGGATGGAATGTTATTTGTTCTGTCACAATCATTGAATATTTTATGAGATTTGATATTTGATCAAGATTTATTTTTGGATTGTAAATCTTAAAAGAAATATTAAATAAACTGTGACAAAATGTCACAAGGTTGTGTTTTAACAAGAAAAAATTAACAAATTTTATACTTCACTGGCTCTTGACTTAACTACAAGATAAAACATATAATAAAAGTTTTATTTCAGAATTAAAGCAAAAAATCATAAAAACCTAGACTTTTTTTATAAGTTTTTTTTTATATATTTCGCTAAAAAAAAATCTAAAACGGATGTGGTTTGACTTAAACTTTACACAAAAAAAAAAAAATGCTCGACTTAAGATACTAGATACGTTAAATTCTTTTATATTATGAGAAAAAATTTAATAACAGCAACAAAGTTTTTAATTTAAAGGAAAAGTTTTATTTAGTTGAACTTATCATATCAAAGAAACAATAAATTAATTTAAATATTTATTTAACTTAAGCACTCTACGCCCTTAATACAACAGACAGATAAGAAAGTGAATGTATGTTTAACACCCTACATCATGTGGTTCTAATTGTTTCTGTTTTCTACAATATCGTCGGCTTAATAAGAAAAACGGCTATATCCAATTTTTGGCAGCGGCCGAAAATAACTGTTATTTTTGATTAAAAAAAGCAGCCTCAAGGAAACGTCGGAGAATAAAACCAGGTATAAGATTTCGATAGTCTTGTACCAAATTTTCATAAAATGCGATGCTTTTTCAAAATCTGATTTTAATTTTTTAGTAAAAAAATAACAGTTATTTTTTTATTTTTATTTTTTTGAGCAAAAATAATAGTTATTTTTAACATTTATTTTTTCGAGCAAAAATAATAGTTATTTTTTAACTTTTATTTTTTCAAGCAAAAAGTTATTTTATGTTATTTTTGACTTTTAGTATTTCGAGCATGAAAAGAAGTTATTTTTTGACTTTTATTTTTTGGAGAAGAACAAAAAGTTATTTTTATGTTTTAAACCCCAATTATGATTGCAAAACTCAACTCCATTACGTTTTGAGCATATGCAAATTATTTTCACTGAAAAATTATTTTTGTTTGAAAAGCTTTTTTTAATAAATATAATGAATTTATCATGAATTTAAACAAAAAAGAACTTTTATTTTTGCTCGAAAGAATAAAAGTCAAAAATAATTGTTATAAAATAAAATAAAAAAACTGTTATTTTTGCTCAAAAATATAAAAGTCAAAAAATTACTTTTATTTTTGCTTGAAAAAATAAAAGTACAAAAAAACTGTCATTTTTTAACAGAAAAATAAAAGTAAAAAAATAACTTTAATATTATGACTTTTACGATAAAAATTATAACAGTTACTGTCCCTGATTTTTGGACCAAATGAGATTTTTATGCCGTTCGATGGAGAATTAGACGCTCTATCGGACGGCATCAAAATCACATTTTGCCCAAAAAGTGGATACATCACTTTTTCTTATTAAGCCGACGCACAGTGGTTTGAAACAAAGAAAAAAAATGGTAACAAATCTGTATCTTCTAAACTGTAAGTCTGATTGCATCGGTATATATGAGAGAATTGTTAAGGAGGACTTAGGCTTTCTAAATATTTATGGTTGTCCTGTTTATACACAGGGTGAATCATTGGGCGTCAAAGTAGACCACCTCAGAAGTAAAAAAGCTTTTGGACCGTGTAGCTCTTTCAATTATTGTCCAATATGGTTGATTTTACATTTTTACATTTTGGAATGAGCCTAAAAAAAGGAACAAAAAAACATGCTCCCTTTGCTATAATAATTATTGTGGATTCAAAGTTATTTCAAAAATAAAAAAAAAACATTGTTCTCTTAGATTTTTTTTAGTTTTTGACCCAGTGTGCATTCGATATCAAGCCCATAATTTTGAAAAATACTGACAGACAGCTAACAGTTCATGAAATAAAACAGTGAAAACAGTTTTTAAATATATTGAAGCGTTTAATGTTGAGAAATTTCCAAAATCAAATATTTTTCGCTGATCGAAAATAGTACATATTTTTGTTCAAAAAGATGGTATAAATTCCTTACTTTTTACTAAAAAGTTTTTTATTAAAAGATAATGTTTTATTATATATTCGTAAAGAATGGGGTTCTAAAATGATTTTAATCCAAAATTCAAGTCAGTAAAACATTCCCTTTACGTACAGCATTGAACGAAATTTGTCTAATTTTTAAGAAAGTTTTTGTGTTTTCGAACATATAACAAAAAAGTCAAGTCGATTTTAAAACTTTCTGAAATGCACTTATATAGTCCCATATATTTTCTTTAGATTTCAATAATAAAAGGTAGTGCTAATTCATAAACGAATCCAGAAAATTTAATTTTATAAAAAAAAGGCAAATTTCTATATACCCAAATTTTAATTGAAAAAAAGGTCACTTGTGTTTCTTTTTTTGAATTTTTTTTACATAAATAATAAAATAAACTTTATTAGTGCAAAAAAATTTGTATGTCAGTTCAGTGTTTTCAGAAATTTAAAATCAAGTTTCAAGTTAAATTTTGCAAAAAATACACTTAAAGTAATGCAATAGTCTTACAGTTTAGAAGATATAGATTAATTACCACTTTTTTTGGTTTCGTACCACTGTGGTACAATATATAACCTTACGCATGAGAAAATATATTGGATTTTTTCGTTTCAAATTTAAACTACTTACTTTTTGGCGCTCTCATATGGTGTTCTAATAAAATCAGGCGACTCGATCTAAAAAATGTAACTTTCTTTCAAAACGTGTTTTAGAGTGTTACAAGTTTGAGTTGGCATCACTGCTTTCCTTGACCACAGCTGATAATTGATTTTAGTTTAGTTTGCTTTAAAATTTTACGACTTAAACCAGGCCGCCAAATCGCCGCATTCGACATCGATCGAAAACTCAGATTTTCAAGCAAATATTGTGTAACATAAATTAGGGTTTTTTAAAATAATTTATTTTGCAAAAAGTTTAATAAAATTTGATATCGTTTGTTTTTCAAGCATTTAGTTTGAATAAAATTTCTTTATTTTTAAGTAATTTTTTTGCACGAATTTTCGGGAAAAAATTGCTATAACTCTAAATTTATCGAGAAAGTACTTGATTTTTGGGATCATTTTGAAAATAATGATTTTTTTGTGCCAAAAACTTAAAATTGGCTGTAGTTTCTTAAATATGCGTCCAATCAAGAAAATACTTGATTTTTGGGACAATTTAAAAAAAAAATGATTTTTTGTACCAAAAACATAAAATTGTCTGTAGTTACTTGATTTTTGGGATCATTTTAAAAATTTTGATTTTTTGTATTAAAAACTTAAAATTGGCTGTAGTTTCTTAAATATGCGTCCAATCGAGAAAATACTTGATTTTTGGGATCATTTTGAAAATAACGATTTTTTTGTGCCAAAAACTTAAAATTGGCTGTAGTTTCTTAAATATGCGTCCAATCGAGAAAATACTTGATTTTTGGGATCATTTTGAAAAAATTGATTTGTACCAAAAACTTAAAATTGGCTGTAGTTTCTTAAATATGCGTCCAATCGAGAAAAAACTTGATTTTTGGAATACTTTTAAAAATTTTAATTTTTTGCATCAAAAACATAAAATTGTCTGTAGTTTCCTAAATATGCGTCCAATCGGGAAAATACTTGATTTTTGGGATCATTTTGAAAATTTTGTTTTTTTTTAGCAAAAACTGTAGTTTCTTAAATATGCTTCCAATCGAGAAAATACTTGCTTTTTGGGATCATTTTGAAAATCTTGATTTTTTGTATTAAAAACTTAAAATTCGCTGTACTTTCTTGAATAAGCGTCTGATCGAGAAAATACCTGATTTTAGGGATCATTTTAAAAATATTGATTTTTGGAACTAAAAACATAAAATTGGCTGTAGTTTCCTAAATATGAGTACAATCGAGAAAATACTTGATTTTTGGGATCATTTTGAAAAATTTGATTTGTACCAAAAACTTAAAATTTGCTGTAGTTTCTTAAATATGCGTCCAATTGAAAAAATACTTGATTTTTAGGATCATTTTAAAAATTGTGATTCTTTGTATTTTTAGGATCATTTTAAAAATTTTGATTCTTTGTACCAAAAATGTAAAATTGGCTGTAGTTTCTTAAATAAGAGTCCAATTAAGAAAATATTTGGTTTTTGGAATCATTTTGAAATAAATGACTTTTTGTGCCAAAAACTTAAAATTGGCTGTAGTTTCTTAAATAAGCGTCCAATCGAGAAAATACTTGTTTTTTTTTTTTGATCATATTGAAAATTTCGATTTTTTGTACCAAAAAATTAAAATTGGCTGTAGTTTCCTAAATATGCGTCCAATCGAGAAAATACTTGATTTTTGGAATACTTTTAAAAATTTTAATTTTTTGCATCAAAAACATAAAATTGTCTGTAGTTTCCTAAATATGCTTCCAATCGAGAAAATACTTGCTTTTTGGGATCATTTTGAAAATCTTGATTTTTTGTATTAAAAACTTAAAATTCGCTGTACTTTCTTGAATAAGCGTCTGATCGAGAAAATACCTGATTTTAGGGATCATTTTAAAAATATTGATTTTTGGAACTAAAAACATAAAATTGTCTGTAGTTTCCTAAATATGCGTCCACTCGGGAAAATACTTGATTTTTGGGATCATTTTGAAAAATTTGATTTGTACCAAAAACTTAAAATTTGCTGTAGTTTCTTAAATATGCGTCCAATCGAAAAAATACTTGATTTTTAGGATCATTTTAAAAATTTTGATTCTTTGTATTTTTAGGATCATTTTAAAAATTTTGATTCTTTGTACCAAAAATGTAAAATTGGCTGTAGTTTCTTAAATAAGCGTCCAATTAAGAAAATATTTGGTTTTTGGAATCATTTTGAAATAAATGACTTTTTGTGCCAAAAACTTAAAATTGGCTGTAGTTTCTTAAATAAGCGTCCAATCGAGAAAATACTTGCTTTTTGGGATCATTTTGAAAATCTTGATTTTTTGTATTAAAAACTTAAAATTCGCTGTACTTTCTTGAATAAGCGACTGATCGAGAAAATACCTGATTTTAGGGATCATTTTAAAAATATTGATTTTTGGAACTAAAAACATAAAATTGTCTGTAGTTTCCTAAATATGAGTACAATCGAGAAAATACTTGATTTTTGGGATCATTTTGAAAATTTCGATTTTTTGTACCAAAAAATTAAAATTGGCTGTAGTTTCCTAAATATGCGTCCAATCGAGAAAATACTTGATTTTTGGAATACTTTTAAAAATTTTAATTTTTTGCATCAAAAACATAAAATTGTCTGTAGTTTCCTAAATATGCGTCCAATCGGGAAAATACTTGATTTTTGGGATCATTTTGAAAATTTTGATTTTTTGTAGCAAAAACTGTAGTTTCTTAAATATGCCTTCAATCGAGAAAATACTTGCTTTTTGGGATCATTTTGAAAATCTTGATTTTTTGTATTAAAAACTTAAAATTCGCTGTACTTTCTTGAATAAGCGTCCAATCGAGGAAATACTTGATTTTTGGGGTCATTTAAAAATTTTGATTTTTTGTACCAAAAAATTAAATCTAAACTATACTATATTTCATTATATATTTTTTTTTTAAATAAATAGTTATTGGTTAAAATTTCGGTAAAACCCAAAATACTTCCATTAATAAAGTCATTAGTAAGATCCTAAATATTTGGCATAAGAAATTAATATTGCAAACAAAGTTATGTTCACGCTTTAATTAAAACTTACTAAAATTATTCATTTGTAAAAATCAAAATTAATCATTTTGTATCCAAATTAACATTATGTGTCTAAAAACTCTTAACTCTTTAAGGATTTGCTTATGAAAGTGTTTGTGTTTTAGCCAAAATCTGATTTTCGGCAAACATTTTCTACATGCATAAATAATTTGAAAAAAAAAAAAACGATTTTTTTTTTGTTGATGTTTACGAAATGTTGTTAATTTTTTTTTATAGTTTTTGCTGTTCTTTAAAATTTTAGAAAGGTATTTATTTCATTCATTCGCATTCTTGTGAAAGAACGAAGTTTTGCTTTGGTTTATTTTTGGTATTTGGAATGTTTGGTTGTTGGACGGTTTCTTGACTTACTGAAATGAAATGAATATGTTGAAAGAGTTATGAACAAGAACAAGGCACGTGTATGTCGTTTCAGACAGAAGATAGTTATGACTACATTTTCAGAATATGTAGAATATAGGTATTACTCAAAACAAGTCGTTTTTTTGAGTTCTGAGCTTTTCGTAAAAGCTGAAATTTGTTCTGAAATACTAAGAGTTGTATTACAAAAAGTCTATTATTTTAGGTTCCGAACATAGGCCCACTTTTTTTGTATTCCATGTATCCCATTGTCGTTCCACACTAGATATCTTTGCACAGATTTCAGAGAATATTTGCATATCGGTTTTTTTTTAAGTTACATACTTCTTTTGGATGCAAAAGATATTCGCTTTTAAAGTACTGTGACGGACGCTACAAAAAATAGGAGTGACTTTTCAACACGTGTTTCTGTAATCTTCATCAAATCGGTCATAGTAATGAAAAAATTGTAAATACATTAAATATAGAGGAAAATCAGAGGATTACAAAACAGCTGTTATAAAATATTTTAAAGTCTCCAGTTTCAACAAATATCCATAAATGAACTGTTGCGGACGCTACATGACGGACGATACAGTTTTTACTTAAATGTTTTTTAATAGGAAAAAAAAAATCATATTTCATATTTTTTTTAAAGATTCGTAAATCAGTGAAAATAATGATTTAATTTGTTCCCGAATTTCATCTCCTTCTTTTTCATGTTCGCGGTTAAAATGTGATTTTTGAGCACAATTTAATATTTCACAAAACGGCTAGATACAATTATTTATTTAAAGTTTTACACTTTTTACATCTTATTTTTCGTCGAAAAAATGCCTCGGCTAGCTGTTAGAGTGTCCCAAAAATAAAAACAAAACAAGTAAGAAAAGTTATAGTCGGTCAAGCCCGACTACATGATACCCTTCACTACTAAGGTAAAATATGGACCAACAATTAAACAAGTTTTCCTTAAGTCTTAGAGACGTACATACATACACTATGTGCTATATTTTTTTTTTATATGGGAGCTAGGGTCAATTATGGACCGATTGTTACCAAATTTTGGTTATTGGTTTATATTCGCAAAATATTTATCTGTGCAAAGTTTAAGAAATCAAATGCATTTACCTTTAGAGTTATTAACGTTTTTGTGCATTTATGTGTATATAAGCGTCTTTTAAAAAAGTGTCTTGTATGGGAGGTATGATCAAATATGGGCCGATTTATACGAAATTAGGTACACTGATTAAGGTTATCATAGTCAATATTTGTGCATGTAAAGAACCAAAAACTCTATTCCGGGAAGGCATCCCTATGGGAGGTACCCGAAATATTCATCCGATTTCGCCCAAAAAGTATAGGCATCGTTCTTGGACCAAAACATGAGCCTGTACCAATTTCGTCATTTTATCTTTTAAGTTACGACCTGTAAAATGACAACAAGCTTACATGGATAACCGGCCAGCCAGCCGGACGGACATTGTTAAAACAGCTCAGAAAGTGATTCTAAGTCGATTGGTGTACTAAAAGGTGTGGCTCAGACTATTATTTCTATACGTTATAAACATCAGCACAAAAAAATCTTGAAGAAAACAAAACCAAAAAAAAAATTCAAAATTTGGAAGAGAGCCTATATTCAATTTTTTTCAAAATCACTTTTTTAGAAGAAATATTGACTTCTATTTAAATATTTTGGATATTAAACAGTTTTTGCCCATTCTGAAAAATATTTTACTTGGTTCATAGTCAGCATTGAATATAGACTCTTGATATACAAAATTTCGTTAGAACCAAAGATGGTGAGGTTCAGTACGTGTTTTGACTTGACCCTGCTTTTGAAATGTATCCTAGTAGGTTGAATCCTAATATATGATTATACTCGAATAAATGCTCAACTTTTGTAATTCCTATAACTAGACAAAAGCTTGCGAAAAGCAGAAACTAGTTATAGGGTCTTAAGTCTAAGTAAAAACCATAGTGTTTTTAAAAGTCAGTCGTCGTAACGATAGTAATTGTCGTTCGCATGGCAGTCGTCTCGGAACTACTCGAACATCTCAGAATTTCGATAATTACAACAACAGCAGACATAAGTAAGAATATGTCGGGTAATGCAATCTGTAAGATAAGAAAGAAAGACAGATGGACAGACAGACGGACAGAAAGACAGACAGACAGACAGACAGACAGACAGACAGGCAGACAGACAGACAGACAGACAGACAGACAGACAGACAGACAGACAGACAGACAGACAGACAGACAGACAGACAAACATACAGACAGACAGACAGACAGATAGACAGACAGACAGACAGACAGACAGACAGACAGACAGACAGACAGACAGACAGACAGACAGACAGACAGACAGACAGACAGACATACAGACAGACAGACAGACAGACAGACAGACAGACAGACAGACAGACAGACAGACAGACAGACAGACAGACAGACAGACAGACAGACAGACAGACAGACATACAGACGGACGGAGCTAATATTGTCTCGCCGTCTTGCCGAAGCTCGTCGATGTTAACATTAGCCTATTGTGGTCACAAAAAAATCCATTATCATGGTTTGGTAGTGCAGAAAATTCACGGCGACGGCGTTTCCATTCTCATTTTCAAAAAATATCGGCAGACGATGCCGCCTGAAGCCTCACCATACGCTCGGTTTCATTGGATGTAAATATTTTCCGAGGACTGTTTGTGGATTTTGTGAGCCCCATTTGTTAAATAACTAACGAAAATTGAAAACTGGTTAGGCTGAAGGTTATAACTAGTGACATTTAAAGCTTTGGCGAGAAGGATTTCGTAAAACATATTCTCTGCAATTACCCTGTCCATCGAATAAAAGGGGATTAACTCTGGGCTAGTCTTAATTTTTTAGGCCTAGCTGATTTATATAGATATTGGTACGCTTAAGAACTTAGACGATAAAGTCTAAGTGGGTCTTATAATCAGACTGAATTCTTAGTGTCTTATGACAGATTTTCATTAGAATCATTGGTATTTGTTCACTTTGTTCACCTAGGATACATGAAACCGTTAGGGGGATCAACTCTAGGATCTCTATGAGACTAGGCCAATGAGAAAACACAACCCTAAGAAGCATTTAATATGCTTCATATTGAACTCTATAAGAACCTTGTCATTATTTTAAATGAATGTCTTTAAGTATATCATCAATATGTCAGTCAATCCGATAGACTCGAAATTGTCTTAATAAAGTGATTTATCCTAAATTTAGATTTCTGTAATATAGGAATATTTGTATCTTCAATAAACAGGTGAACAAATTAAGTAATGCCGAAATCTTCTTAATGTCGGGACGATTGAAAAATTGATTGAAAAAAAACGCTTAGAACTAAAGGCATGTAAAACAAGTAAGAAAGCGCTATAGTCGGTCAAGCCGACCATACGATACCCTTCAGCACTAAGGTCAAAGGTGTTATTTTTCCTGTGTAAAGACAGAAATTTTGCCATCATACAAACATTTTCTCAAAACTTATATATTCAACCTGTTTCCTTCATTTGGACTTATATGAGAGCTAGGGTCAAATGTGGACCGATTATCTCGAAATTTGGCAGATTGATTACAGTTGTTACACAAATTATGTATGCAGAAAATAGACTCAAAATTTCCATTATCTTTAGATTTACGAGCGTTTTAGTGATTTTTTGTCTCATTTAGTGCGTTTTTAAAGAAGAGTTTGTATGGGAGCTATGGTCAAATGTGGACCGATTTCAACAAAATTTGGTACAGTGATTTTAATTGATATAAGCAGTATTTGTTTTAAATTTCATGAAAAATATTGATATTCGTGGCCAATATAGCAATTCCGGGAAGTGAGACCTATTTGAGGTACCATAAATAATGGACCGATTTTGACCAATTTCAATAGCCATGGTTCCATTATCAAAAAAATTATCTGTGCCAAATTTCATCAAATTATCTTTAGAATTGCGACCTGTAGTTTGATTACAAGGTTTACATGGGGGTCCAGCCAGCCAGCCAGACGGACGGACGGACGGACGGACATCGCTAAATCGACTCAGAAAGTGATTCTAAGTCTATTGGTATACTAAAAGGTGGGTCTAAGACAAATATTTCTATGCGTTACAAACATCAGCACAAACTTATAATACCCTTTCCACCTATGGTGGTGAAGGGTATAAATATCTTAAAATATACTCTATACGATTCTACAACAATCCCACTAAATATTCCACTATTGCCCTAAACATTAAAAATTTTGATGGTTGATATGCGAAAGAATTGAAGAGGTATGTTTAATTTTTACTTAATGGATCCGCTTTGTTGTTGTTGTTGCTGCTGTTTTAAGTTAGACATTCATTTGTTAAATAAGCGATTTTCAAACCTTTTTTTTGTTGTCGGTTTTTTGCTAAGAGTGCGTATTTTTTTCATGTATGAGTGAAATTAATTCGTGAGTTTGTGTGTGAGTGTGTGTGTCGATAAAGAAGCAGCTTTGTATTAATATTTATGTATGTGAGTAGGTTTGTTGATTATTTTGGTCTCATTTACAAGAAGAACGACATAACACAAAAAAGTCGTTCTGATTATAGTTATAACAATATTTTTATTTAAGCCTTTTTCTTTACATGAGGAAAGGAGCATTATTCGTTATCCTTAATTCAGAAACTAGAAATTTTGAGTAATATCCTTCTTCTTAGAAATGGGCGATATGTAAGTATTTATTATGTTGTTTTCTGGATGGTCGTTGTTGTTGTTGTTGTTGCTATTCTTGACTAAGCCATGGTGAATTTGTTCTTTTAGTATATTTGAATTAAGTAGTGGCTGTATTTGTTGTATTTTGGGGTATGTTGTTGTTGGTTCAATAACCGCCAAAAATTTTGAAGGCCAAAACACTGCGAGATTTTTTTTTTTTTTTTAATTTCATTTCAGCATAATTTATTTTTTTACTTTTTAAATGTACTCTACACTACCACAAGATGTGTGGTAGGCAACATAATTATTATGCAAGATAAATTATGTAAAATTTATAATTGGAATTTAAGAAAAATCTTAAGAAAGAAATGTTACTACGAGTATATTTCAAATAAACTGCAATTTTAAATGGGTTTCATTGCAATCACCTGACATTAATTTGAAAAGTCAAATGTCTATTCGGGGTATTGTTCTAGACTGATTGGGTAAAGGTGTGGGTTCGATTCCTAGCAGAGACTCTGGTGGATACACTACACAGTGCAAATGGTCCTCGTGGTAATTTTAAATAAATTAAGAGCTAGTTTACTTTACAAAACAGTAGGCACTACCACTTCAAGTTTTGTAACAACCCTTTTATGGGAATGTAATAAAAAAATCGCTCGAACTTAAATTAAATCAGCTAAAGGGTAAGATTTATCCACCGAATCAATAAATGATATCTTTTTTAATACTTATTCAAATTAGTTTAAAGTTTGCTGTGGAATAATGGTTTTCTGAGGAAAAATGAAGGATAATATACCGCCTGAAATATTCGTTCTTTACCCACTTTTTTTTATTCTTTCAATTTTATTTCATTATAAGTTCTTTTACCCTAAAAAGCAAAGAGCTAAATATATTTCTCTGTTTAGTTTTGTATTAGTTTATTATAATTTGTTTGGTATATGTCATGGTATGAGAATGCTAAAGCAAAAAGCTACGACATCCCACCTAATCTGAGCTCAGAAAATTTGGATTATTACAATTATATTAAAATTTGTTTCCTATATTGAAAATTTACTTTAAAATAATTTTAGATCGAAAACTTAATTTAAATTTTCTCTATATCGAAAATTTACTCTAAATTTCCTCTATATCGAAAATTTACTATAAATTTTCTTTATACCAAAAATTTGCTATCAATTTTCTTTATATCGAAAATTTAATATAAAATTTCTCTATATTAAAAATTTGCTAAAAATTTTCTCTGTATCGAAATTTTACTATAACTTTTATCGATTTCTAAAATTTACTATAAATTTTCTCTACATCGAAAATTTACTAAAAATTGTTTCTTTATCGAAAATTTGCTAAAAATTGTCCCTATATCGAAAATTAATTATAAATTTTCTCTATATCAAAATTTACTATAAATTTTCTTTATATCGAAAATCTACTATAAATTTTCTCGAAAATTTACTACAAATATTCTCTATTTACTATAAATTTTCTCTATATCGAAAATTTACTATAAATTTGATCTAGATAAATTGGGCGATATGTAAGTAAACTTATTAATTCGTAACATAAACAATTTTCCTTATATCAAAAATTTACTGAAAATTTTTTCCATATCGAAAATTTACTATAAATTTACTCTACATCGAAAATTTACAAATAAATTTTCTTTATATAGAAAATTTTTTATAAATTTTCTTAATATTGAAAATTTACTATAAATAATCTCTATATCGAAAATTAACTATAAATTTTCTCTATATCGAAAATTTTCTATAAATTTATTTTATATCGAAAATTTTTTACAAATTTTCCCTATATCAAAAATTTACTACAAATTTTTTCTATATCGAAAATTTACTATAAATTTTTTCTATATCGAAAATTTACTACAAATTTTTTCTAAATCGAAAACTAACTATAAATTTTTTTTATATTAAAATTTACCATAAATTTCCCATAGCAAAAATTTACTATAAATTTTCTCTATATCAAAAATTTACTATAAATTTTCTCCATATCAAAAATTTGCTACAAATTTTCCTTATATCGAACATTTACTATAAATTTATTCTATATCGAAAATTTTCTACAAATTTCTTCTAAATTGAAAACTAACTAAAAATTATCTTTATATTGAAAATTTACTATAAATTTCCTATATCAAAAATTTTCTCTATATTAAAAATTTACTATAAATTTTCCTATATCGAAAATTAACTATAAATTTTCTCTTTATCGAAAATTTACTATAAATTTTCTCTATATCGAAAATTACTCTAAATCGAAAATTTGCTATGAATTTTTTCGAAATCGAAAATTTACTATAAATATTTTCTATATCGAAAATTAACTATAAACTTACCCATATCAAAAATTTACTATAAATTTTCCCTGCATCGATAATTTTCTACAAATTTTCTCTATGTCGAAAATTTTCTTATCATTTTCTCTATATCAAAAATTTACTATAATTTTTTTTTATATAGAAAATTTTCTCTATATTGAAAATTAACTATAAATTTTCTTTATGTATATCGAAAATTTACTATAAAATATTTCTTTATCGAACATTTATTTAAATTTTCTCTATATATAAAATTTGCTATAATTTTTGTCGATATCGAAAATTTACTACAAATTTTCTCTTTATATCGAAAATTTACTATTAATTTCCCCTGTCTCAAAAATTTGCTGTAAGTTTATATTAAATTTACTGTAAATTTTCTCTACAACGAAAATTTACTATAAAGTTTCATTACATCAAAAATTTGTAAATTTTCTCTATATCAAAAATTTACTATAAATTTTCTCTATATCGAAAATTGATTATAAATTTCTCTATATCGAAAATTTACTATAAAATTTCGTTATATCAATAATTTACTTTAAATTTTCTCTGCATTAAAAATTTACCATAAATTTTCTTTAAATCAAAAATTTACTATAAATTTTCTTTATATCGAAAAGTTACTATAAATTTTCTTTATATCGAAAATTTACTATAAAATTTTCTACAAATTCTCTCTATATCGAAAATTTAATATAAATTTTCTATATATCTAAAATTTACCATATGTTTTCTTTAAATCGAAAACTTACTATAAATTTTCTCTATGTAAAAAATTTACTATAAAATTTTCTATATCGAAAGTTTACTATAAATTTTGTCTGTATCGAAAATTTGCTATAAAAATTCTCTATATCAAAAATTTTCTATAAATCGACAATTTACTATAAAATTTCGTTATATTAATAATTTACTATAAATTTTCTCTGCATTACAAATTTACCATAAATTTTCTTTAAATAAAAAATTAACTATACATTTTCCCTATATCGAAAATTTACTATAAATTTTCTTTTTATCGAAAAGTTACTATAAATTTTCTTTATATCGGAAATTTACTATAAATTTTAACTAAATGGAAAATTTTCTAAAAATTCTCTCTATATCGAAAATTTAATATAAATTTTCTATATATCTAAAATTTACTATAAATTTTCTTTAAATCGAAAACTTACTAAAAATTTTCTCTAAGTCAAAAATTTACTATAAAATTTTCTATATCGAAAATTTACTATAAGTGGTCCCTATTTTGAAAATTTTATATAAATTTTCTATATCTCAAACATTTTATATAAATTTTCTTTATTTCAAAAATTTACTATACATTTTTTCTACATCGAAAGTTTACTATAAATTTTGTCTGTATCGAAAATTTGCTATATAAATTCTCTATATCAAAAATTTAATAAAAATTTTCTATAAATCGACAATTTACTATAAAATTTCGTTATATCAATAATTTACTATAAATTTTCTCTGCATTACAAATTTACCATAAATTTTCTTTAAATAAAAAATTAACTATACATTTTCCCTATATCGAAAATTTACTATAAATTTTCTTTTTATCGAAAAGTTACTATAAATTTTCTTTATATCGGAAATTTACTATAAATTTTAACCAAATGGAAAATTTTCTAAAAATTCTCTCTATATCGAAAATTTAATATAAATTTTCTATATATCTAAAATTTACTATAAATTTTCTTTAAATCGAAAACTTACTATAAATTTTCTCTATATCAAAAATTTAAATCGACAATTTACTATAATTTTTTTTAAATCGAAAACTTACTATAATATCTAAAATTAACTATAAATTTTCTATAAATCGGCAACTCACTATAAATTTTATTTAAATCAAATATTTACTATAAATTTTCTTCATATCGAAAATATACTATAAATTTTTCTATACCGAAAATTTACTATAAATATTATCTATGTCGAAAATTTATTAGAAGTTTTAACTATTTCGAAATTTACTATAAATTATTTCTGTATCAAAAATTTACTATTAATTTCTCCAAAATCGAAAATTTGTTATAAATTTTCTCTATATCGAATATTTACTATAAATTTTCTTTATATCTGAAATTTACTATAAATTTTCTCTAGGTCTGAAATTTACAAAAAATTTCTATATACCGAAAATTTTCTGTAAACTTTGTCAATACCGAAAATTGACTAAAAATTTTCTCTAATATCGGAAATTTACTAAAAATTTTCTTAAGTTTTTAAAAATTTTCTATAAATTTTTAAACATACTTTCGGCTTTTACTAGTGAATTTCGTTAGCTTTGGTCAACTGGGTTGAGAATGGAATTGAGAAGTAAAACTTGTGTATTGTATACCTACATATTTAGGCCTACCATATTCTAAAATAAATGTTTCTTATAATTTTTTTTTTTTGTTTTGAAAACCTAAAAATTTTGTTAAAATTTTTGGATTTTCCAGTTCTGTTTTGATTCCTCAAATACCTCAAATCTCACAATATTTATTAAGACTTGATGACAGAGACATTTTCGCTTTTATCAAAAACCGGGTAATTAGTAGTGGAAAGTTTAAGCTATTTTTGCAAATTTGTTTCGAATTTAATTTTTGGCAAAACTTTTGCTTTTTTTGCAAACAATAGTTTTACTTTTTTTTGAGTCTAGGCTTTTATGTATTTTTGACACTTAGCAGCAGCAGCAAATGAGACGGACTGACTATGCGAATAAATAGGCCTATTGATACGATTTTTGGTTTTAGATAAGAGTATCTATAAGAAGTCTGTTTTAATTTTTGAATAGTTTTGAATTTTTAATATTCGCACAAATATTTGAATGAATGAATGAATAAATGAATGACATTGACTGCCGAGTTTACGCACTTTTGCTTAAATTTTGATTTGGTCTATAGGTTTTTTAATAGATTTTTTGTTTTATAGATTTTTTTAGGGTTGGAATTTATTTAGCTTTTTTATGATTACCTGTTGTCATATAATTATTTTAGTTTTTTTTTTTTAATTAAAATAGGCAGTTTTTTTATGACTACTTTTTATATTCAATTTTTAAATTTTATGCAAAAAACGCGTATATATTTAAATTTTAGTTTCTCAAGTACTTGAAAGTACTTACGAATTTACAGCCCATATAAAGTTGGCTTTCAAGCCTTGTTAAGAAAGAGTTCAAAATAAAGCAAAACTATTCAGTATTTTCGGTTTTTAGGCATAAATTTCATAGTTTGTCGTCTGGGGTTTCGTTATCGTTGTCAAATTGTTTAAACAATGTGAAAATATTTACATACATTTTTTACACAATAAACTTTTTCCAGACTTCTTGTCCCACAGTTTTCGTCAATTGTTATACCCTTCACCACCATAGGTGGAAAGGGTATTATAAGTTTGTGCTGATGTTTGTAACGCATAGAAATATTTGTGTTAGACCCACCTTTTAGTATACCAATAGACTTAGAATCACTTTCTGAGTCGATTTAGCGATGTCCGTCCGTCCGTCCGTCTGGCTGGCTGGACCCCCATGTAAACCTTGAAATCAAACGACAGGTCGCAATTCTAAAGATAATTTGATGAAATTTGGCACAGATAATTTTTGTGAACCGCCTTGGTATAGCAGGTTAGTCATCCGCCTAGCATACCAGAGGCACAAGTTCGATCCCTGGCCAAACTCACTTGAAAAAATAAATTTTCAAAAAAGCGGCGGTTCACCTCATAACTCAGCTAGCCACTGGTTATTGAGTATTAGGCTATGTAAAACTTCTCAAACTAATGCATTTGCCGTTCGGAGCCGGATTTAAAACGTAGGTCCCTTTCAATGAGTCTAAAAATATAATCGGATGCAGTCTGAGAGAAGTACCCCTTGTTCCAATTGGAATGTTGTCGGGGAATTATATATATTATATATAATTTTTTTGACAATGGGACCATGGCTATTGAAATTGGTCAAAATCGGTCTATTATTTATGGTACCTCCCATAGGTCCCACTTCCCGGAATTGCTATATTGGCCACAAATATCAATATTTTTTCATGAAATTTAAAACAGATGCTGCTTATGTAAACATAAATCACTGTACCAAATTTCGGTCCACATTTGACCATAGCTCCCATACAAACTCTTCTTCAAAAACGCACTAAATAAGACAAAAAATCACTAAAACGCTCGTAAATCTAAAGATAATGAAAATTTTGAGTTTCTTTTTTACATAGATAATTTTTGTAACAACTGTAATCAATTTGCAAAATTTCGAGATAATCGGTCCACATTTGACCCTAGCTCTCATATAAGTCCAAATGACGGAAACAGGTTGAATATATATGTTTTGAGAAAATGTTTGTATGATGGCAAAATTTAGCAAATATTTGTCTTTATACAGGAAAAATAACACCTTTGACCTTAGTGGTGAAGGGTATATCGTATGGTCGGCTTGACCGACTATAGCGCTTTCTTACTTGTTTTTTTTTTTGTAACGTAAAATCATAAAATTAAAATCACTTTTTAATCAGCTTAACTTAAATTAAACTAAATTCAGTTTAAAGACCGCAAATTATCGCAATATTATACGATTCTAAAAACGATGTGAATTTGTTTAGAGTTATAATAAAAAAACTAGTATAACTTAAATTTACTGCCAAACTCTAAACTTTAAAAGGGATTTATGACTTAAATTATTTACAAAAAGTTTTTTTTGCATAGAGGCCTATTTAATTAGCCATAAGGCCTATAAAAGTTTAAAGCTTAAGATAAGCTTCTGCGAAATATTGACTAATTTATTTTAGATAAAATCCGTTTAAATTCCGGATTTAAGACAGACTTGTCTTGCTGTACTATATGAAGCACAATGGGTTAGAATAAATTTATTTTGGAGATAAAAATAATAGAAGATCTTAACTGTTGACTGACTGCTGATTGAATTCATTCCATTTTTGCTGGACATATATTTCGTGGCAGCAGAATTTGAATTGACAAAAGATAGGTCATGCAAGGCAACCAAAGAATAAAGACCTAAAGCTTGACCACAGGCTTAGGGACTTAAATTTCGAAACAGGCACTTTACATGTCCAAAAATTTTAACAACAAAAAAGTAAAAAGTTGTTGATACTTTATTTGCGCAGTGCATTTTATCCAAAAATCTTCAAATGCCTGTATCTTTTTAACTATTTTTATTAGGTCTAGAGTTCATAAGCCTTTTGCCAAATTTCTATTCATCAATTTCAACTCACGTTTATGGTACAAAATACGAGTACACGCTTAAGCTATAAAAAAAACTTCATGGCTTAAAGCTAAAACTTTCCTAAGCCATAAAGTACGTATATCTTGAATGGCAAAATACGCAATTTACTTATGTCTTTCCTTCTTTCTTTCCCACTTTTATTTTGAATTCTATTATTTTTCATTCAAAATTCTATTGCGTATTTAAAATTTCTTGTTAATTTGAATATATAAATTAAATTAGTCAAGAAATAAGCGTAAATTTTGAATAAATTTTAAAAAGGTATCTAGTTACTAACATAAGTTTTGGCATTAAATTATGGGAAAAGTAATTGAAAGATATACCTGTCAGCTTTGATGAATGAAATGTATCTTCATATTAATCGATAAATATTAATTCATAGTAAAAGACAAAAAAATATAGTAAATTTTCTTTAAAAACAAAATTTATCAAAAATTATCAAAATTGTCGGAAGGAAAATATTATTCAAAAAGAAAAATTATTCGCACTTGATCCCAGTCTATTACATTTATTTATTAATGTTATAGACAATTTATTGATAAAAGACAAAAGCTGCTTCGAAGAATAGGTTGTCCATTCTTCGAAGTGTTTCGATAGTTGGTTAGGCCATCATGATAAGTAGGAGTATCCCTACTTATAGATAGATCGAAAACCTCGCATTATTATCTAGTACCTGGTAGACCGAGCCTTGCTCGGAGCTTTATGATAAGCATTTTGAGGAAAATTTTAAAGTTTTTATATATTTTATATTATAAAGTGCTAAAATAAATTTAGAGGAAAGACATTGTAGAAATATTCAGTTAATTTTGAATTATTTGATTTATTTTGTCCGACCAACACATGTTTGCATAGTTTACAGTTTAACTCATTTTGAATAATTTTGGAAATTATTCATATCAACAGAAACCTCTGTCGACTCATGCGCAACAACTTTGCTAAAGATTATAGTCTGATCAAATGCACAGTTTACGATTTAATTCATTTTGAGTAGTTTTCTGTGGCGCCACCTATCGGACTTTGCTTATTCCAATTCATAAACCTTCTTCGGCTTTTCCGTAACAACTTTGCTGAAGATTATAGCATGATTAAATGTACAGCATACGATTAAATTGACTTTGAGTAAATTTCAGTAGCGCCACCTGTCGAAATTTCTTCATACCAACTAAGAAACCTTCGTCGGCTCATGTGCAACAACTTTGCTAAAGATTATAGCATGATTAAATGTACAGCATACGATTAAATTGACTTTGAGTAAATTTCAGTAGCGCCACCTGTCGGAAATTATTCATACCAACTAAAAAGCCTTCGTCGGCTCATGCGCTACAACTTTGCTAAAGATCATAGCATGATCAAATGTACAGTTTACGATTTAAATAATTTTTAGTAATTTTCAGTGGCGCCATCTGTCGGAAATTAGTCTTATAAACTTTAAAACCTTCGCCGGCTTATCCGCAACATCTTCGCTAAAGAGCATAACACAATCAAATTCACAGTTTACTATTCTATAAAGAACATACATACAGACAAACATTTATTTGTTTAATAGGTATAACATTACTAATTTTTCCCCCTTTTTATTCCCTAATTTCTAAAAGTTCCATATGTATATTTGGTACTTTTTTGGTGCCAATTGAATTCGGCACATTTTTTTAAAACGCATTTAACATAATGTATAATGTTCCTATTCATATTACTTTGGAGATGTTAAGTTATCATTTTATCCCTTTTTTACCCAGTTTGGCTCCAAAATCAAAAAAGTACCAAATACGTGTTTCATGTTTTTTTTACATCTATTGATTGCAGTACCAAGTTTCTTTCTATATTCTTTAGTTTAAAATATAAGAGTGGGTTAAAAAGGTGCCAAAAAAACTATTTTCACCCTTTTTTACCCCCTATCGGACATAGTTTCAAAAAAGTACCAAACACCTGTCCGCTTATTTTCAAAGCTGTTTAAAACGTAATTTTAATTTTGTTTCTATACCTATTACTTTAGGAGACATAGCGTTTTCGATTTTTTCCCCTTTTTACCCGTTTTTACCCTCTTAGAGGTAAAAGTTCCAAAAGTCCCTTCTTCTTCGACCTATACATCAAAAAAGATACCCACTGTCCAAATTTTATCAAAATCGTTAGAGCCGTTTTCGAGATAGCCATTCTATATATATATATATATATATATATATATACAAATATTGCTCGTTTAAGAATATAATTTCACAAACACAATCATTACGAATTATGTTCCTAAATCAAAGGTAAAAGCTCAGATTAACGACTGAGCAAAAGAAAAAACACAAACATTTTTTAGTTTCATCTTCCTTTATTCCCAAATTTATAGTAAATTTTCGATATAGGTAAAACTTATAGTATACTTTCGATGTAAAGAAATTGTATAATAAATTTTCGATATGGAAATAATATTAGAAAATTTTTGACACACAGAAAATACATATCAAATTTTTGATAAAGAAAAATATTCTAGTAAATTTTCGATATTGAGAAAATTTATCGTAAAATTTCGATACAGACAAAATTTATAGTTAATTTTTGATATAGGGAAAATTTATAGTAAATTTTTAATATAGCGCAAATTCATAGAAAAATTTTGGTATAGAGAAAATTTATAGAAAATTTTCGATATATATAAAATTTATAGTAAATTTTCAATATATAGTTAATTTATAGTAAATGTTCGATATATAGTAAATTTATAGTAACAAATTTATATAAAATTTATATCAAATTTATAGTTAAATTTCGATACAGACAAAATTTATAGATAATTTTTAATGTTGAGAAAATTTATAGTAAATTTTTGATATAAAGAAAATTTTTAGTAAATTTTTGATATAGGGAAAATTTATAGTAAATTTTCGATATATGGAAAATTTATAGTAAAAAAATGTATATAAAATTTATAGTAAAATTTCGATAAAGACAAAATTTATAGCTAATTTTCGATATAGAGAAAATTTATAGTAAAACTTCGATAAAGACAAAATTTAAACTTAATTTTTATATAGAGCAAATGTATAGCAAATTTTTGATATTGAGAAAATTTTTAGTAAATTTTCGATACATAGAAAATTTATAATAAAAAATTTAAATAAAATTTATAGACGTAATTTATAGCTAATTTTCGATATAGAGCAAATTTATAATAAAAGAAAAAATTTATAGTTAATTTTTGATATAGAGAAAATTTATAGTAAATTTTTGATATAGAAAAAATTAATAGTAAAATTTCGATATAGAGAAAATTTTTAGTAAATTTTTTATATAAAGAAAATTTATAGTAAATTTGCGATATAGGGAAAATTTATAGTAAATTTTCGATATATGGAAAATTTATAGTAAAAAAATGTATATAAAATTTATATTAAAATTTCGATAAAGACAAAATTTATAGTTAATTTTCGATATAGAGAATATTTATAGTAAAACTTCGATAAAGACAAAATTTAAACTTAATTTTTGATATAGAGCAAATGTATAGCAAATTTTTGATATTGAGAAAATTTTGAGTAAATTTTCGATATATAGAAAATTTATAATAAAAAATTTAAATAAAATTTATAGACGAAATTTATAGAGCAAATTTATAATAAAATTTCGAAATAGACAAAATGTATAGTTAATTTTTGATATAGAGAAAATATATAGTAAATTTTTAATATAGAAAAAATTAATAGTAAATTTTCGATATATAGAAAATTTATAGTACAAAAATTTATATAAAATTTATAGTAAAATTTCGATATAAACAAATTTTTTAGCTAATTTTCAATATAGACAAAATTTATAGTTAATTTTCGATATAGAAAAAATTTATAGTAAATGTTTGATATAAAAAAAGTTTATAGTAAATTTTTGAGATAGAGAAAATTTATAATAATTTTTCGATGTAGAGAAAATTTATAGTAAACCTTCAACATAGAGAAAATTTAAAGGAAATTTTCTACATAGAAAAAATTTATAGTAAATTTTCAATATAGAGAAAATTTCTGGTAATTTTTGATATATAGAAAATTTATAGTAAGTTTTCGAGATAGAGAAAATTAAAAATAATTTTTCGATATAGAGAAAATTCATAGTAAATTTTGGATATTGAAAAAAATTATAGTAAATTTTTGATATAGAAAAAATTAATAATTTATAGTAAATTTTTGATACACAGAAAGTTTATAGCATGTTTTTAAGATAGAAAAAATTTAGAATAGTTTTTAGATATAGACAAAATTTATGGTGAATTTTCGATAAATAGAAAATTTATAGTAAATTTTTTGAGAAAATTTATAATAAATTTTTGATATAGAAAAAAATTTATAGAAAATTTTCGATTTAGAGAAAATTTATAATAAATTTTTGATATAGAGAAAGTTTATAGAAAATTTTTGATATAGAAAAAATTTATAGAAAATATTTGTTTTAGAGAAAATTTATAGATAATTTTTGATATAGAATAAACTTATAGTAAAATTTCGATATAGAAAAAAGTTCTAGTAAATTTTTTGATACTGAGAAAACTTCTAGTAAATTTTCGATATAGATAAAAATTATAGTATATTTTTTATATAGAGAAAATTTATAGTAAATTTTCGATATAGAGAAAATTTAAAGTAAATTTTGGATATGGAGAAAATTCATAGTCAATTTTGGATATAGAGAAAATTTATACTAAATTTTTGAGATAGAGAAAATTTATAGTTAATTTTCGATATAGAGGAAATTTATAGTAAATTTTTGATATGGAGAAAATTTATAGTCAATTTTCGATATAGAAAAAATTTATATTCAATTTTCGATGTAGACAACATTTTAAGTAAATTTTCGATATAGAGAAAATTTATAGTAAATTTTCGATATAACGAAAATTTTTAGGAAATTTTCGATATAACGAAAATTGGAAGTAAATTTTTGATATAGAGAAAATTATAGTAAATTTCAGATATAAAGAAAATTTATAGGAAATTTTCGATATAAACAAAATTTTAAGTAAATTTTCGATGTACGAAAATTTATAGTAAATTTTCGATACTAAAAAATTGTAGTAAATTTTCTATATAGAGAAAATTTATAATAAAATTTCGATATAGACAAAATTTGTAGTTAATTTTTGATATAGAGAAAACTTATAGTCAATCTTTGATATAGAAAAATTCATATTGAATTTTCGTTATAGTGAAAATTTGTAAGAAATTTTCGAAAAATACAAAATTTATAGTAAATTTTCGATATAGAGAAAATTTATTATAAATTTTCGAAATAGAGAAAAATGTATGGTAAATTTTCGAAATTCAATAAATTTTTTATTCGAAAATTTGATTTTTGTTTTACAATTTTGGGATGTAAATTGCTTATTCTTATTGTTTTGTTTTTTGATTAGGGGCTTAAAATTATTTTATAGTTTTTTTCTGGTTTCAAAATTAACACAAGATCGTGTTAAAGATAAAATCCTTGTGATAAAAATAAGACAAAAACTTATTAAGAATTCAGAAGAATTTACTTAAAAATTTTCAAATACGTAAGAGTACATTTTAGCTGATAATTGTTCCTCAAATGATTCCAAATATTTTAAAGTTTTATTATTTTTAATTAAAAACAATTATACAAAAACAAGTTTCAAATTAGTAAGAATCGAAAGTAATACATTATTACACTATGGGGCAATATTAAGATAAATTTAGAAATATTATTAATTCTACAGAACTTGATAGAATTGATCTTCAAAGAAGGAAGGCTCTGAGAGGAGAGTACAATATAAGTTTAAATCCCTTTTACAATAAAAACAAAATTCTTATATATTGTTTAACAAAATTAAACAATCTACTCTCATGTTATTCTGCAATAATTATAAAACGTTTAAAGATATAAGCCTAACACCATCAAACCCATTCAAACTCCAACCAATAAATCGAAATCATTCAATTACAATTTTCCCTAAACACAAAAAAAAACAAAACAACCAAAAGTGGGCAGTAACTTCGAACGAACTCTGAACTAGTTTCAACATTTAACCCATCATTAAAGTATCTACGAGTTATAAGAGTTTTCGAAACCAAAAAAAAAAAATCATTAACTTGATTATTGTTTCCCGAAAATGTCTAAAATGTGAAAAAATCTAAATTGAAACTAAAAGATGTTTAATGTTAAGAAAAAATCTTATGAGAGCCTCTACTTAGATTTGAATACTCTTAGGCATTTTGAAGCGTGTGAATATTTTTTCGAACTAAAAAAATTATCAAGTGTTGAACCAATTACCTCATAAGGCTTTTTTTTGGTGTTTCAGGTCTTTAAGAGAGATGTGTTAAAAAAACCAACAAAATAAATGAAAAATTAAAATGTTTAATAGCTTAAAGGTGAAATAATTAAATTAAAAAAAAGAAAAATTAAATAACATTTAAGACATGATTGAGTTACGCGTGTTTAAAATTATCGCATACAAAAAATTTTGGAAAAATCTATATCAAAAATTTACTACAAATTTTTTCTATATTAAAAATTTACTATAATTTTTTTTTCTATAATTTTTTCTATATCAAAAATTAGCTATAAATTGTTTCTATATCAAAAATTTCTATATAAAAAATTTACTATAATTTTTCTTTATAAAAAATTTGGTACACATTTTTTTTTATATAAAAAATTTACTATCAATTTTTCCTATATCAAAAATTTACTATAAATTTTTTCTATATCAAAAATTTACTGTAATTTTTCTCTGTATCTAATTTTTACTATAATTTTTTTCTATATTAAAAATTTACTATAAATTTTTTCTTTGTCAAAAATTACTATAAATTTTCTCTATATCGAATTTTTGCTATAAATTTTTTCTATATTAAAAATTTACTATAAATTTTTTCTATATAAGAAATTTACTATAAATTTTTCTATATCAAAAATTTTCTATGAATTTTTTCTATATAAAAAATTTCCTATAAATTTTTTCTACATCAAAAATTTACTGTAATTTTTCACTGTATCTAATTTTTACTATAATTTTTTTCTATATTAAAAGTTTACTATAAATTTTTTCTTTGTCAAAAATTACTATAAATTTTCTCTATGTCGAATTTTTACTATACATTTTTTCTCTATTAAAAATTTACTATAAATTTTTTCTATACAAGAAATTAACTATAAATTTTTCTATATCAAAAATTTACTATAAATTTGTTCTATAAAAAAAACTTACTATACATTCTATAACAAAAATTTGCTATAAATTTTCTCTGTATCGAATTTTTACGATAATTTTTTTGTTTATCTAAAATTTTCTATAAATTTTTTCTTTATCAAAAATTTACTATAAATTTTCTCTATATCGAATTTTTACTATAAATTTTTTCTATATAAGAAATTAACTATAAATTTTTCTATATCAAAAATTTACTACAAATTTTTTCTATAAAAAAAACTTACTATAAATTTTTTCTATAACAAAAATTTGCTATAAATTTTCTCTGTATAGAATTTTTACTATAATTTTTTTCTTTATCTAAAATTTTCTATAAATTTTTTCTTTGTCAAAAATTTACTATAAATTTTTCTATATCAAAAATTTACTATAAATTTTTTCTATATCAAAAATTTACTGTAATTTTTCTCTTTATCTAATTTTTACTATAATTTTTTTTTTATATTAAAAATTTACTATAAATTGTTTCTTTGTCAAAAATTACTATAAATTTTCTCTATATCGAATTTTCACTATAAATTTTATCCATATTAAAAATTTACTATAAATTTTTTCTATATAAGAAATTTACTATAAATTTTTCTATATCAAAAATTTACTATACATTTTTTCTATAAAAAAAAACTTACAATAAATTTTTTCTTTAACAAAAATTTGCTATAAATTTTCTCTGTATCGAATTTTTACTATAATTTTTTCTTTATCTAAAATTTACTATAAATTTTTCTGTATCAAAAATTTACTATAAATTTTTCTATATCAAAAATTTACTATAAATTTTTTCTATATCAAAAATTTACTATAAATTTTTTCTATATCAAAAATTTACTATAAATTTTTTCTATATTAAAAATTTACTATAAATTTTTTCTATATTAAAAATTTACTGTAACTTTTTTTATTTCAAAAATTTTCTATAAATTTTTTCTATATAAAAAGTTTACTATAAATTTTTTCTATATTAAGAATTTACTATAATTTTTTTATACCAAAAATTTACTATAAATTTTTTCTATATTAAAAATTTACTATAAATTGTTTCAATATAAAAAAATTTACTATAAATGTTTTCATATCAAAATTTTACTATAAATTTTTTCTATATAAAAAATTTACTATAAATCTTTTTTATATCAAAAATTTTCTATAAATTATTCTTTATCAAAAATTTACTATAAGTTTTTGATACAGAAAAATTTATAGTAAATTTTTGATAAAGAATAATTTATAGAAAATTTTTCTGTATCAAAAATTTACTATAAATTTCTTCTATATCAAAAATTTACTATAAATTTTTTCTATATCAAAAATTTACTCTAATTTTTTTCTATATTAAAAATTAATTATAAATTTTTTCTATATCAAAAATTTGCTAAAAAATTTTTCTATATTAAAAATTTACTATAAATTATTTCGTATTAAAAATTTACTATACATTTTTATATCAAAAATTAACTATGAATTTTTTTTATATCAAAAATTTCCTAAAAAAATTTTCTATTTCAAAAAATTTCCTAAAAAAAAATTTTCTACTTCAAAAAATTTACTATACAATTTTTCTTTATCAAAAATTTACTATAAATTTTTTCTATATTAAAAAATTACTATAAATTTTTTCTAAATCTAAAATTTACTGTAAATTTTTCCATATTAAAAATTTACTATACATTTTTTCTATGTCTAAAATTTACTCCAAATTTCTTCTATATCAAAAATTTATTATAAATTTTTTCTTCATCAAAAATTTCTATACCAAAAATTTACTATAAATTGTTTCTATATCAAAAATTTTCCATAAATTTTTTCTGTTTCAAAAATTTGTTATAAATTTTTTTAAGCAAAAAATTTTCTATATCAAAAATTTACTAAAAATTTTTTTTTATACCAAAATTTAATATAAATTTTTTTTATACCAAAATTTACTATAACTTTTTGCTACATCAAAAATTTTTTAATATTGAAAAAATTTATACTAATTTTTGATTTATAGTGAATTTTCGATGAAGACAAATTTTTGCTAAATAAAAAAATTATAATAAATTTGTATGTTTCAAAATTTTTGAACATAAAAATTAAACCAAATCCTAGATTTTGTTTCTGCAGATATCTTTTCTTACTTTTGTAAAAATGATGTGTGTCTGTCGTTCGGTATATCTTTGACTGTCTGATAGTTTTTTTTTTAGCAGTTACTGAAAAATTTTTTGAGTTTCGATTCATCATTTATTCCATTCTTAATTTTAATGTCTGGTGTTCTATAACAGTTTTGTTGTTGGTTGGATGTGTTTCGATATCTCAATCCTTTTAAGCCTGTGAAATTTGTCTGACTGCGTAGACAGATTCTACTCACACATTGTTAAAGTCTGGTGCACTCCAACCCATTTACCCTGAAGTATAAAGACTTTTTCGCAAACGCAAGAATAAAACTTTTCTGTGTGTGTGGTTTGCCACAATGTTTTTGTCATAATCATGTTTGCAAAATATCTACTGTTTAACCATAAAGGATTTTCTATTCTTAAGTTTATTTTTTTTTCTTTTGGTTTTCGGTTAAAAATTGAAGATGAATTGAAAGAAGCTCATGTCGCATTGTCATTAGACTGAACCGCATCTCTCATACATACTCATTTGAAGAAGCAACTGCATCAACTTGTTCAATTATATTTTATGGCATTGCACAATGGGGGTGATCAACGTAAGTTAGGAAATAATTTAGAAATTTTTAAAGCCTTGGTTCTATTGACTCATAGTCATATCGTTTTAACTAAGGATTGACACCAAAACCTAGGTTTATATAGATTTATGGCAATTTTTTTTTTTTTTGCTCTGCCCCATAGTGCACTGCTTTATCTTTCTTCAGTTAAGCTTCTATGTAAGTTCTGAATTCTAAGTTTTTCCTGAGGTTATTGTATAGATATTATTAGTTTTGTTGTATTCTCTGATACACTTGCCCCATATTCTAAAAGGGTCTTTTTATTTTGTCTATACAGCCAAAGTCTGTATTTATTTAAAAATTATTCGCTTAAATAAAGTTTAAGATTTCTTTGGAATATTAATAACTTTTCTATAAAAAGTTTGTGAATGAAACCAAAAAAGTCAATTATTTTTTTTTTTTTTTTGGAAATTTAAATTTTTTACTATAATTTTTCTTAATTTTTATTTATATCGAAAATTTACTACAAATTTCCTCTATATCAAAAATTTGCTATTTTTTTTCTATATCAAAAATTTAGTTTACATTTTTTTCTATATAGAAAAAATTTATAATAAATTATTGATATAGAAATTTTTTGTTTGTAAATTTTTGGTATCGAACAAATTTACAGTAAATTTTTGATAGAGAAAAAATTTATAGTAAATTTTTGATATAGAAAATTTTTATAGTAAATTTTTTGATATAAAAAAAAAGTTATAGTAAATTTTTGTTATAAAAAAAATTATAGTAAATTTTTATATAGAAAAAAGTAATAGTAAATTTTTGATATGAATAACTTTTTTAGTAAATTTTTGATACATAAAAACTTTATAGTAAATTTTTGATATAGAATAATTTATAGTAAATTTTTGATATGAAAAAAATTTATAGTAGATTTTTATTATAGAAAAAATTTATAGCAAATTTTTGGTACAGAAAAATTTTTGGTATGTTAAATCTTTGATATAGAAACATTTTATGGTAAGTTTTTGATATAGAAGAAATTTATAGTAAATTTTTGGTATAAAAAAATTTAGTAAATTTTTGATCTAGAAATAATTTATATAAAGTTTTGATATAGAAAAAATTTATTGTAAATTTTTAATATAAAAAATTATAGTAAATTTTTAATAAATTGTTTTATAAAATAAAATCAAAATTTTTGATATTGGAAAAATTTAAAGAAAATTTTTGATATTAAAATATTTGTAGTAAATTTTTGATAAAAAATAAATTATAGTAAATTTTTGATATTTACACAAAATATTTGATGTAGCAAAAATTTATAGTAAGTTTTTCATATATAAAAAGTTTTTAGTAAATTTTTGATAAAAAAAATGTTAAAGCAAATTTTTGATAAAGAAAAAATTTATAGTAAATTTTTGACATTGAAAAAATTTATAGCAAATTTTTGATTTAGAAAAAATTTATAGTAAATTTTTAGCTATTTAAAAAAAAAAGTTATAGTAAACTTTTGATTCAGAAAAAATTTATTGTAAATTTTTAATATAGAAAAATTTTTTAGTTAATTTTTTGTATAGAAAAAATTTATAGTAAATTTTTAATATAGAAAAAATTAAAGTAAGAAAACTTATAGCAAATATTTGATGTGACTAAAACTTATAGTAAATAAATTTTTGATATAGAAAATTTTGTTAGTAAATTTTTCATAAAAAAATATTTTATAGCAAATTTTTGATAAAAAAAATTTATAGTAAATTTTTTTGTATGACAAAAATTTATAGTAAATTTTTAATATAGAAAAAATTAATAGATAATTTTTAATATAGAAAAAATTTATAGTAAATTTTTTATATAGAAAAAATTTTAAGTAAATTCTTGATGTAAAATATATTAAATTTTTTTATAGAAAAAATTTGTAGTAAATTTTTGTTATAGAAATTTTTTTTCTCAAATTTTTGACATAAAAATAAATTATAGCAAACTTTTCAATAGAAAAAAATTATAGCAAATGTTTGATATAAAAAAAAATCTAGTTAATTTTTGATATAGAAAATATTTATAGTAAACATTTTATATAGAAGAAATTTATAGCAAACTTTAAATAATGAAAAAATTTATAGCAAATTATTGATATATTTTTATTTTATATCAACAATTTTCTATAAATTTTTTTGTATCGAAAATTTACTGTTTATTTTTTCCACATTTAAGATTTGTTTTTTATTTGCTTTATATCGAAAATTTCCTATAAATTTTTCCTATATCGAAAATAAATTTTCTCTGCATCGAAAATTTACTGTAAGTTTCAAAATAATATCAAAAATTTACTATACATTTTTTATTTAATTAAAATTTACCATATTTTTTTATATCGAAAATTTACTATTGTATTAACTTTCAGTATATCAAAATTTACTATAAATTTTTTTTAATTCGAAAGTTTACTAAAATTTTCTTATATTGAAAATTTCCTATAAGTTTTCCTATGTATAAGATTTACTCTTTATAGGAAATTTACTATAAATTTTTTTGTGTAAAAAAATTTACTATAAATTTTCTTTATTTCGAAAATTTTCTGTATATTTTTCTTATATTGAAAATTTACTATACACTTTTTGTATATCGAAATTTTTCTATAATTTTTTGTTATATCGAAAACTTACTATAAATTTTCTTTATATTGAAAAATGGCTTTAATTTTTTTTTAAATATAAAATTTACTATGAATTCTTTGTATATCGAAAATTTACTATAAATGATTTATATATCGAAAACTTACCATAATTTTTTTTTTATATCCAAAATTTACTATAAATTTTTTTTATACCGAAAATTTAATGTAAATTTTCCTTTTATATCGAAAACTTACTATAAATTTTTGTTTATATCGAAAATTTACAATCAATTTTTTAATAACGAAAATTTACCATAAGTTGTCTTTAAATTTTCCCTACATCGAAAATTTTCAACAAATTTTCTCAAATTTTTATTTTCTTATTAAAAATTCACAAAAATTGATTCCATATTGAAAATTTAGTATAAATTTTCTCCATATCGAAAATGTTTCTTCTCAACAAACTCATCATTAGCTTTAAATGTACTTTACTATTACCTTTAATGTACTTTATACTAAAAATTCTTAAAAACTGAAAGTAATTCTAAAACGAAATAAAAACGTCTTAAAAACGACAGGGCTTTGTTTTACAATTTCCAAAAAAAAACACACAAATAAAATGAAACTTGAAAATGTTTGCCAAAAAAAATGTTTACAAATAAATCAACAATAAAATTTTTTTTGTTTTTGAAAAACCTGCTAAAATTCTCCAGAAATCATTTAATATCCGCGAGAATTTCAAGTTCTTTTATTTTCAAAATTTTGTTAAGAATTTTTTCGTTTTAGTCTAAAGTGCCATTCTAAACATTTTGGTCTCTACATAATAAATATTCGTTAATTCAAATATCAAAGTTTCCAAAAAAAAAAAAAGTCTGAAGAAGCTTATCATTTTGTTTTCTTTGGAAGAGATTTTGTGAAAGCTTTTGTTTTGTTTTTATACTAAATCTTTTGTTAATTAAAGGGTTATAAAAAAATTATTGAATGTTCATTTAGGTTATTTATAAAATTCCTTGTAAGAAGAGCTTATAACAAAAAGCTTGAAGAAAATAAATCTTTATATTTTTCTCACTGTTATTAGAGATTCTGCAAAAATTTGTCCAATATTCAATGAAAGCTTCAAGGCTATACGATATTGTTTAGTACAAATATCGCTACAGCAAATTTTGTTGGAGTCGATCCATATATGAGACAAATATTTTTATCGAAAAATTTTCTATGGAAAAATATTTTTATCGAAAAATTTTTTATAGAAAAATATTTTTATCGAAAATATTTCTATAGAAAATTTTTCTATAGAAAAATATTTCTATAGAAAAGTTTTCTATAGAAAAATTTTTTTATCGAAAATTTTTCTATAGAAAAATTTTTTTATCGAAAATTTTTCTATAGAAAAATTTTTTTATCGAAACTTTTTCTATAGAAAAATTTTTTTATCGAAAATTTTTCTATAGAAAAATTGTTTTATCGAAAATTTTTCTATAGAAAATTTTTTTTTAATCCAAAATTTTTCTATAGAAAATTTTTTTTTATAGAAAATTTTTCTATTGAAAAATTTTTTTTATCGAAAATTTTTCTATAGAAAAATTTTTTTATCGAAAATTTTTCTATAGAAAAATTTTTTAACGAAAGTTTTTGTATAGAAAAATTTTTTAACGAAAATTTTTCTATAGAAAAAATTTTTTAACGAAAATTTTTCTATAGAAAAATTTTTTAACGAAAGTTTTTCTATAGAAAAATTTTTTAACGAAAATTTTTCTATAGAAAAAATTTTTTAACGAAAATTTTTCTATAGAAAAATTTTTTTTATCGAAAATTTTTCTATAGAAAAAATTTTTTAACGAAAATGTTTCTATAGAAAAATTTTTTTATTGAAAATTCTTCTATAGAAAAATTTTTTTATCGAAAATTTTTCTATAGAAAAATTTTTTATCGAAAATTTTTCTATAGAAAAATTTTTTTATCGAAAATTTTTCTATAGAAAAATTTTTTTATTGAAAATTCTTCTATAAAAAAGTTTTTATCGAAAATTCTTCTATAAAAAAATTTTTTATCGAAAATTTTTCTTTAGAAAAATTTTTCTATCGAAAATGTTTCTATAGAAAAATTTTTTTATCGAAAATTTTTCTATAGAAAAATTTTTTTACCGAAAATTTTTCTAAATAGAAAATTTTTCTATAGAAAAATTTTTTTATCGAAATTTTTCTATAGAATTTTTTTATCGAAAATTTTTCTATAGAAAATTTTTCTATAGAAAAATTTTTTTATCAAAATTTTTTTTATAGAAAAATATTTCTATCGAAAATTTTTCTCTAGAAAAATTATTTATCGAAAATTTTTCTCTAGAAAAATTTTTTTATCGAAAATTTTTTTCTAGCAAAATTTTGTTATCGAAAATTTGTCTATAGAAAAATTTTTTTATCGAAAATTTTTCTATAGAAAAATTTTTTTATAGAAAATTTTTCCATAGAAAAATTTTTTTATAGAAAATTTTTCATAGAAAAATTTTTTTTATTGAAAATTTTTCTCTAGAAAAATTTTTTTATCAAAAATTTTTCTCTAGAAAAATTTTTTTATCGATAATTTTTCTATAGAAAAATTTTTTTATCGATAATTTTTCTATAGAAAAATTTTTTTATCGAAAATTTTTGTATAGAAAATTTTTTTTATCGAAAATTTTTCTATAGAAAAATTTTTTTATCGAAAATTTTTCTATAGAAAAATTTTTTTATCGAAAATTTTTCTATAGAAAAATTTTTTTATCGAAAATTTTTCTATAGAAAAATTTTTTATTGAAAGTTTTTCTATAGAAAAATTTTTTAACGAAAATTTTTCTATAGAAAAAATTTTTTAACAAAAATTTTTCTATAGAAAAATTTTTTATCGAAAATTTTTCTATAGAAAAATTTTTTTATCGAAAATTTTTCTATAGAAACATTTTTTTATCGAAAATTTTTCTATAGAAAAATTTTTTAATGAAAATTTTTCTATAGAAAAATTTTTTTATCGAAAATTTTTCTATAGAAAAACTTTTTTATCGAAAATTTTTCTATAGAAAAATTTTTTATCGAAAATTTTTCTATAGAAAAATTTTTTTATCGAAAATTTTTTATAGACAAATTTTTTTTATCGAAAATTTTTTATAGACAAATTTTTTTATCGAAAATTTTTCTACAGAAAAATTTTTTTTCTATAGAAAAATTTTTTTATCGAAAATTTTTCAATAGAAAAATTTTTTTATCGAAAATTTTACTATAGAAAAACTTTCGATAAAAAATTTTTTTATCGATAATTTTTCTATAGAAAAATATTTCTGTATAAAATTTTTCTATAGAAAAATATTTCTAGAGAAAATTTTTCTATAGAAAAATATTTCTAGCGAAAATTTTTCTATAGAAAAATATTTCTATCGAAAATTTTTCTATAGAAACTTTTTTTATTGAAAGTTTTTCTATAGAAAACATTTTTTATCGAAAATTTTTCTGTAGAAAAATTTTTTTTATCGAAAATTCTTCTATAGAAAAATTTTTTTATCGAAAATTCTTCTATAGAAAAATTTATTTATCGAAAATTTTTCTATAGAAAAATATTTGTATCGAACATTTTTCGATAGAAAAATATTTCTATCGAAAACCGACTTTGCTAAATGCTTTTAATACTCATTTTCACGAGTTTCATTAATGATCGTGAAATTTACGAAAATTTCAAAAAGTTTTCGGCTTCTGGTTATATGGACTGCCCACGAATGCTTTTAAGTCATTAAAGAAAGTTCTTATTTGTAATTTAAATGGCAATTTAAACTTAATGACTCGGGTTCAAATCCTACCAATAACAGGTAAATAATTTTGCTGGGATACTTGTTCTTTTTCAATTAAAAGTTTCATTTGTGTTACGTTACCACTAAAAGATCTCGTGACAAAGTTGTTAATAAATCGGTTAAACAAACTATACCTGAAGATTGATTTTTGTTACTATGTTCAAAACTTTAAACATTACTTAAATTCAATAAAAATGTTTAAGCATAAATTTAAAAAATTAAATTTTTACTAACTAGCCATAAATCTTCAAAGCCAATCTTCTCAGTATCTTTTACATAAATCTTAAATCTTTAACTCAAAAAATATCCATTCATAAAACCAAATTAAAAACACACGCGGAAAATAAATTTTATGTTAAAAAGTTTCATTAATCTTTGACAAATGATATGAAATGTGATCTAGGAGGCTTTAAAATAAACAAACAAATTCGGATAATACTCGTCGTGTGTATATATACAATTACAAATGAAATAGAAACGATCTATTAAGAGTTTTTATATGAATTTCTGTTTTCAGAAACAGGTAAGTTATCAAGTCGAAATAATACAAAATTAAGAAAGAAACCTGAGTATCGCTAACTGCCTTTTGGCAAATTATTGTAGCTCTTAGTAACCACCAAATAGCTCTTAAATGGTTTATTGAATTTGATAAAGTGGATTCGATGGATGGATGGATGAATAGGTGATTTCTTTGGTGTGAGGTTTAATGTTTAAAGTTTTGTGTTGGTTTTTAACGTTTTATAATTTTTCTAATTTTTTGCTCCGTTTACATCAGATTCTTTTCAATAAATCGCGGTTTATTTACAAGTTAATTTTTGAAGTGTTTCAATATAAATTTTTAGTTAAGTACATGATATATTAGATTGTTCACATAAATTAAGATGAGTTTTATTTTACCCTACATCAGCTTATATGGGAAAGGAATAAAGGATTTTATGCTGATGTATGTACCGACTCAGAATCACTTCCTGAGGATAGTGGAGAGTTGAAAGGTAATGAAAAGAAAGCTTTTTATATTATTTAACACTGTTAACGAGCGTCATGTTTGTTGTTTAGATGAATTTGTTCCACAGCCAGTTTTATTTCTTTTACATCGACGGAGCACAGTGGTTCAAAATCGTTTTTCATTATTCAAAACTCTGTAATAAAGATTCCGTAGTAGTTCTTTTTTGGTCAATAAATAACATCTTAAGCTTTTATCGAGTTTAGGTTTTATTAAGATCTGTACAGCAGTTGTAAAGAAATTTAAGCTTAAAGTTCAATTTTCGATCTGTAATTCCGTTCCAAACCCATTTTCACCCACTTCCTGTTAACTCATTTGGCTCAAATTTAGGCCACAAGCCAATCTTGGATTCAAATTTAGGCCACAAGCCAATCTTGGATGACGATATAATATTTTGTTAACCTTAGGTTGGCCCCTATTTTCATTGAGGTATTTTCCGTATTTTCATTAGGATGGCCCACAGGGAACAAACATTTCAATTTTTGAAGTCGAATATCTTTAAAACCATAAAAGATAGGATATGCATGTAGCTAGATTTTTGTAGATCTTGACCTACGTATTTATTGTATAGTATGATTCTTCAAATCGTTTTAAGTGATTTATGAGTCTGAGTTGCCCTACTTTGGAGTGGATTTCTATAGATAAATGTTTGATTAAAAAATTTTCTATAGAAACATTTTTGATAAAAAAAAAAATATTCTATAGACAAATTTTTGATAATAAAATTTTCTATAGAAACATTTTTGATAAAAAAAAATTTTCTATAGAAAAACTTTTGATAAAAAAATTCTCTATAGAAACATTTTTGATAAAAAAATTTCTATAGAAAAATTTTTGATAAAAAAAATTTCTATAGAAAAATTTTTGATAAAAAAATAAAAGAATTTTTGATAAAAGAATTTTCTATAGAAACATTTTTGATAAAACAAACTTGTATAGAAAATTTTTTGATAGAAAAATTTTCTATAGAAAAATTTTTGATCAAAAAAATTTTTGATAAAAAATTTTCTATAGAAAAATTTTTGATAAAAAATGTTCTTTAGAAAATTTTTTTGATAAAAAATGTTCTTTAGAAAAATTTTTGATAAAACAAATTTTCTATAGAAAAATTTTTGATAAACAAATTTTTGATTAACAAATTTTTGATAAAAAATTTTCTATAGAAAAATTTTTGATAAAAAATTTTCTATAGAAAAATTATTGATAAAAAATTTTCTATAGAAAAATTTTTGATAAAAAAATTTTCTATAGAAAAATTTTTGATAAAAAAATTTTCTATAGAAAAATTTTTTGATAAAAAAATTTTCGACCGAAAAATTTCTGATAAAAAAATTTTCTATAGAAACATTTTTGATAACAAAATTTTTTGTAAAAATATTTTCTATAGAAAAATTTTTGATAACAAAATTTTCTACAGAAAAATTTTTGATAAAAAAATTTTCTATAAAAAAAATTTTGATAAAAAAATTTTCTATAGAAAAATTTTTGACAAAAAAATTTTCTAAGAAAATTTTTTGTTGAAAAATTTTTGATAAAAAAAACTTTCTGTAGAAAAATTTTTGATAAAAAATTTTCTGTAGAAAAATTCAACATTGCAAAAAAATCAAAATTACAAATACTACTTTTCAAAAAGCGTAATTAATATGAGATCAAATATTACATTTTTTTTATATTTATAAATTAACTTAAATTCTTTGCCTTCAGCAGCATGCCACGCCTACAACTTCTAATATTTTGACAACATTTTTCGGCTACCTTAGGTTTCCTTTCTGATGGCATACAAATTTTAAGAATCTATGTCATGGAAAAATATTTGACCAATGTAAATTGATTCTGAGCCCCACCGTGCGGCGTATTATAACCATAAGTCTATTTTCTTCATGAATCAATTTTCTTTAATAAATTGTACAATAAGTTGTCTTCAAATTTTTGACATTAAAAAAAGCTTCAAATATTAATTATGATCATTTCAAAACTATTCGGCTAAACTTGAAACTCCTTTACTAAAAAACAAAATACCTTGTCATGTCTACTTAAATTCAAAGAACTAAGATTATGCCTAATTGCTAAGCCTTTAAATTGGTTTTATTCCGTCGTTAGATCAATAAGTATTATCGCATAAATCCATATAAAGTATTAGATCATTTTAAATTTACATTTAAATCATTAAAAGCTCTACATTACGCCTATTTCACTTAATTTATTTCATGTTTCTCATATTAAAATTTATATATTGAGTTTGGTTGGGTTCATGCATGTTCGATTTGATGAAATCATAGTGTAATAAATATTTAAATTTATTAAAAGTATTAAAACCAAAAATAACTTAAATACATCATTGAGACACATTCATATAGTAAATCTTAAAAGCACGATCATGTTTGTTCAGTTTCGAGAAAAGAGGCATAACTAAAGGAAAATTATTATAAATAACTTAAGGAAAAATATGTGAAGAAATTATATATATGATTGATTTTTACACTATAATGCATATTGCTTTTAAGACTTTTAGTGTACTTAGCAATTGGGAGATTGTTGATGATAATATCAGCAAAATGAGTCATTTAGGAGTCCTTCAGATGATCAAAAACTGATTAATCAGCTTGGTGATCTAAAAAAGTTTACAAAAAGACTCCCAGAAACGTTAAAAAAAAGTTAAAAAAGCACTAATAATTCTTGCGCAAAATGTGCATAGTCATAATGTAATCACTCAAATGATTCCAATACGACTGTTTCGAGAAAAGAGGCATAACTAAAGGAAAATTATTATAAATAACTTAAGGAAAAATATGTGAAGAAATTATATATATGATGGATTTTTAGCAATTGGGAGATTGTTGATGATAATATCAGCAAAATGAGTAATTTAGGAGTCCTTCAGATGATCAAAAACTGATTTATAAGCTTGGTGATCAAACAAGTTTACAAAAATACTCCCAGAAACGCTTAGAAAGCGACTAGTTAAAAAAAGCACTAACAGTTCTTGCAAAATGTGCATAGTCATAATGTAATCACTCAAATGATTCCAATACGACTGCTTTTTTATGCTGTTTGTTCATTGTGGATGCTGTGGCTTAGTTGGTTAGCACGTCGACTACCAACCATAACATATCATTTTCAACCTAGACTGTTTGATCTTCGGTCTCGGCAACAACAATTTCTGTAATTATTAACACAACTTCACTGTTGTAAAAATAGATATACAGTGTTGAGTAATGCTTTATCTCTTTTTTTTAATAAATCTAGCAAAATATGTGCAGTCATAATTTAATCATAAAAACGAGTCACTAAAGACTCTTTCTGAAGAGTCGTATACAAAAAATTCATTTTCGACTCATAAGTTATATCATAAATAATCATTTTAATCGTGCAGTGGAGTCAAAAAAGACTCATATTAAATTAAAATTTAAAAAAAATGCTCGACATTAACTTAATGCGTTCCTCAAACGAAGCTAATTTGGTAGACCTTTAAAGAGGTAAGATCAATTGAATGCTTCACTTGGTTTTTCCGATTTTTGTTAAAAATAATGGTACCTTCGGACTAAATACGATGTGTATTACTAAAATCGCAAAAACAAAGTGAAGTTTTCAACTGATCCTACCTCTCCAAAGGTCTACCAAATTAGCTTGTCAGGCAATATTATTTCACGTATTCTTGTGATCAATACACAAATCACGATTTTAAGTACAGCTTCTTCATTTGGAAATTCGAACAGCTCCTTTTAAAAGTCAACTGTCCGTTAACTACTGTCTAAATTTGAACAAGCTGCGTCATTTAGATTTTGTTTGGCAGCCGTTCACAGCAGACCACCTGGCGTTTTGAACATAAAAGCTAAAATTAAATTCGTCTCACTTAAAAAAGTCGGTTATTGATAAATATAATGGGATTTCATATATTTCTATGACCGTTCAAGCACCGAAGATGGCAAACGTTCTAGACGATAAGTTGAGATCTCTAAATCCGAAACAATTCAAAAAATTTACGATATTGTTTTTACCGATCGCAGATTAAGAGTAAAAGAGATTGTGGAAGCCCAAAATTATGCTTGAATTAATACACAAATTTACTTTCGCCAAAACGGTGTATTGAGTGACATCATTTTTCGCGAAAGGAAGGCTAGCAGATCTCCCGTAGAGTCCTTACGTCCCTACGAAATCCACACTGGCGGTCGTTAGATTCCAGATATTTAACAAGATGGTGGTTTACCATACTCTCCAAAACTTTGGAGAGTGTAGAACAAATTGCTTTTGGGCGGTAATTTTCAGGGTTGGTAGCCTCACCCTTTTTAGGGATTGGCGTTACATTAGCAACCGTCCAACACCGAGGAAATGTACCAGCATGGTACAAGGTGCTGAAAAGGTTGGCTAATGGACGCGAAAGCGTCGAACAGCACTGCTTCAAGACCAATGCTGGAATGCCATCCGGCTCTAAACACTTGTTTACGTTGAGATCCGCTAAAACCCTTTTTATCTTTGGCATAGTTACAGATACTCTTTCGAGCTCGGGCGGAGTTTAAGTGCTTTCCGGCAATTGGTAACTACTTGCAAATAATTCAGCTAAAAAGTAAGCTTTGTCAACCGGGTCAGTGAATGTTTGACCATTCTTTAAAAGAGAAGAAATTGAAGAACTAGCATTATTCTTAACTCTTTTAACGAATGACCAAAAACTCTTCCTGCCCCAAGGAGCAGCATGAATTTTAGTACGAAGACGCTGCTGCTACAGAGATTTTTCACGTGTTAATACTTTGGCACATATACGCCTCGCACATTTGCGTTGCAAATCAATAACTGGATTTTGGTCATTACGAAAGTTTCTGAAATCTTCCTCTCGGGATCTGACTGCTTGTTTGCACGTCTGATTAAACCAAGTGTTTACCTTTGGTTTAATCGAAATGTTTTTCACTGGGATAAACATTTTCATTCCCAGCTTAATAACATTTGACGATCTGTTTTTCAAAAATTCTCGGTGCCAGACGATAAATATCAACGGTAAAAATTTTCGACGCGTTATTAAGAAATTCTTTTCGGTAAACTTGCAAGCTCATCCATCGTACTCTTCACTCACGTGGTTTCAACAGGATGGGGAGACTGCATGCACAGCAAGAGCTTCGTTGGCAAAAAAAAGTTAATTTCCACTTGAGAAGTAATAGTGTAATAGGGACATGTATTCCCTATTACACTATTACTTCTCAATTTTTATGTCCAAAAACCATGAATTGTGCCACATATTGCTCACTTATTCGCTGGATTCTCTAGATTTACTATTTACGCCACCTATATCCGACCGAAAATTAAATACAATTCTCATGTATAAGAAAAGTGGGTGTGTCTGTGGCGGAATTTGGGTTGGTGTGTCTGTGCTCAATTTTTTCCAAGGATCTTTTATGGGACCAAGTAGGTTAAGGGCAAGAAATCACCTTTATATGCCTTTTACCGTTTACCTTTTAGATTGAAGAATCGAACACTGTGCGGAGCTTCAAAGTTTATTTTGGAGCTTCTATATTAAGCACAGGAGAGTTCAAATATTCGTTTTAGTGTCTATGCACTTGAACACCGTCGCTGTGTGGGTTGTGTCTCAATGTTCTATCTTTTGTTCTTTGATATGTGTTCTAACGAAATCAGGAAAGTTGTTCTTGAAACTCGTATTTTTATACGCAACACAACTTCATCTGTTGGAGCTCATGCCTTCGTTGTCAATTCTTCTATAGTCGGAACAATGCATTACAGAGAAAATTCATTAATAAGCCATCCGAATGTGGAATTTACTTCCCGCAGAAGTTTTCCCTTCCATTTGCAATATAGAAAAAATAATATCAAATGTTCATTAACCTACTCCTGCTATCCCTCTTCATATAACCTCTTTTTCTTAGGGGTCACCCCGTGAGTGTTGGTCCTAAATAACAAAAAAAAAAACAGATCGAATCATATAATCCATATTAGACCAACCCCCGAAAATCGTTTGAAAACCAATAAGTTCAAGTACTTTTCGCCATTGGTTCCTCTAGCAAATGTTGCAACCCTCTTCGAAAAGTCTACCAAAATCATGAATTTACCTATCTCAAAATCTCGAAGTTTTGAGTTATATCCATATTGAAGCAAATGATCATTTAAGAGCATGACATCACAACAAACACATAGAGTCATTTGAAAATTGTATTTCAGAAAACAAGAATTTATTTTTATTGAAATATTTTTGAAATTTGTTCGAACAATTGATCATTTACAGCAGCAGCGAATGAATAGTAACGGGTTTGGTTGTGCTAATTACATTTGGTTGCATGTAAATCAATAAAAATTTTGTTGTATCGAACAAAAATGAAGTAATAGTTTTAGATGATAAATGCCTATTTAGGGGTTTCCTTTACATATGCGAGTTTATTGAAATTTTTTCCGACAAAAAAAAATTGGAGATATATTCAAATATGCATCAATTCTCAAACAATTTTAAAGGTGGCCATTGATGATAATCAGGAGTAGGCAGCCCATACCACCAGTAGCCGATGAATTTTTTAATTTGTTAAATACCACGATCATTAATTAAACTCGTAAAAATGAGTATTAACATCATTCAGTTGGAATTTTAATGTTAACAGAGATAACATGGTTCGAGAGAACAAAGAAATATAATCTCGAACATTGTTGCCACGACAATATTATTTTTGTAAACATTTGAAATATTTTTGTATATAGTGGAAATATTTTTCAAAACAGAAATAAATTCTAATTTTAAACAATTTTAGATTTTTATATTTTAAGATATTTTCTATTCAAAAATTTGTTAATCGAAAAATTGTTAATAAAAATATTTTTCTTTGGAAAATTGTTCAATAAATATTTATTCAGTCCCTCAAATTATACATAATGTGAGGTTTTCGCTCTGTCTAGAATTAGGGATAATCCTCCTGATGAGATGGTCAAACCAACCATCGAAACGCGTCGAGGAAAGGTTTCCCCACCAACATTTTTTGGTTTTATCAAAAAACTATTTATTACAATAATAAATAATTGTAATAAATTGGGATTCTTAGTGCAATACACTACAGTAAAACTTTTTAATTAAATGTTTGATGTCCCAAATTTTGATAAACCTTTTTAAAAAATTATATTTTATAGAAACTTTTGTATAAAAATATTTTTCTGTTATAATTTTCGATAAAAATATTTTTATATCAAAAATTTTCAAATCTTTTATAGAAAAATTGTTGATAAAAAAATATTCTATAGAAAAATTGATGATTAAAAATTTTTGTTTAAAAATTTTTCATAAAAACATTTTTAATAAAAAAATTGTTTGTAGAAAAATTTTTGAAAAAAAATTGTCTATAGAAAAATTTTTGATAAAAAAATTTTCTATAGAAAAATTTTTGTTAAAAAACTTTTTGATAGAAAAAATTTCTATAGGAAAATTTTTGATAAAAATGGAGTAGAAAACTTTTTAAACTTTTTAGAACTACACGTTGGAGAAAAATCCTTATTTTAGTTAAAGCTATAAAAAAAACGGCAACTCTGCCCCTTATTTTTTTTGTTCTGTTCTCTTTGTGTCGACCCGTGGTGATAGTATCTAAATTCTTCAAGAGAATTTTTATCGTCATATCTGGTTAAGTTTTAAAGTTACCAGCATTAAAGTGTTATATTTTTGAAGAGCTTTTGGATTTGATTAACAGACCAACCTAAATAAGTTTGTATGAATCAAACAAAACAACGCAGCGACAACTCTAAGCGGTTGGATAATCCGATTTTGACAAAGCGTTTTGTAGCGAAGTTGGCTGCAAATGAAAATGATGCTGACATTTTTATTATTATTATTTTTTTCTAATTTGAATTCAAAATTTAAAAGTGACTTATGCATATTCTATCCAACAGATCGGTCGGTATCTCACAATAACTTTTAAAAAGATTTTGTTAAGAATTCATTGGCGCATTTTTACGATTTCGTATTAAATTTTCGGATAAACAATTCCGTTAAAGAAAATTTTAAAAAGAAAACTTAATGTTAATATTTGTTTAGACAATATAATTTGAATTTATTCTGTCTCGCAAATTAGATATAATTAATGGTTTTCAATCTGTCTAGAATTAGGAATTATTCTATTCTAGCAAACCATCAAAACGCGTCGAGGAAAGGTATATACCAACATTTTTTTTTGGTTTTTATCAAAAAACCATTTATCGATCGATTTGACCAAGAAACACTATCATCTAAAGTTCTATTTTAAGAGTATTAAAGATAATTTTTATTTCGTAAAATTCTTCCTTCGAAACCCCTAAAACTTGTTGGACTCGTGCTCTATAATACAAGCCAAAAACTGACACCATGTAAAATGTGTAATACAATCGAATACATTTCAAACCACATCAGAATTATTACATTTACATATGCAATTATTGCACAATTTGACGTAAATTTTGAGAAAAACAAATGATTACAACAATTTGTAAAATAGTCTATGACTAATTTCAAAAACAAAAAATATATAACAAATAAATTTGTTGTATTTCACTAGAATTTGTAAATTTATGTGAATTTTTATTCAACCATAAACAACAACAAAAAATAAACGCTAATGAAAAATGTAATATTCAAATTTGGCCAATTCAAAGGCAAAGATCTTAGACATATCTCACATCTTACCCTCCTCATACGAGGGGTAGTATTTATATAGTATTTATAGCTAAAATATGGTAACACCATCGTGATGTCAAATGGATATATACTTATGAGCCAAAAACAAAAAAGCTACGGTCCTTGTGAGTATTTCAAGAAGACCTAAATCCAATAAAAGTTGTTCGTGGAAGATGCACAACGAAGCAAATGGTCACCTATTTCTTTGGCCGAATTGGTTATGTAGCTTCAGGTTAGCTTGAGAAACACAAAACCAAAGACTCTATAATATATATAAGTTCCACTTTCATACATTGATTTGCGTATGGTCGTTTTGAAAAGTCCCATAAAAGAGATTATACCGCTTTTACTCTAATTCGGAAACAACAAATGACGATTATCCAATAAGAGAAAGCTAAGGTACATACACGTGTTTTATCCACTTTTATATTATAAAGTCTTTGGTAGAACTATCAATTCTGAATGGTACATAGCCATGTTTGTTTTCTTTATTTTGCTATTCCCAAAACTTAAATAATACCCTTCGTATTTCAAACAAATATCATTCAATTACCCGGGTTTAACCCCATCATCATTAGAGTGATTTCGTTTGTCTATTTATTTCTTTGTCATATAAAAAAAAATTTGACTCAAAATCGCAGAAACAAAATGTCAACTTCAAATTCGCTGTCATAAATTGTCAAAATTTTGCTAAAGATCAATGTCTTTTGTGCGATTGGCACTACTACTGCTGCAGTTAAGCTTAAGCTTGTCATGTCGTCTGTTGTCAAATGCTAAAGAAAATATTAAAGTCAAGTACGAGTACACAGACTCTGGGGCATGAGATTCAGACTGAACGTTGGGAAAATTAACTTCATACGAGTACACAACTTTGTTTCTTGTTTTCAAGAGTAATAAAAAAAAATACAAGAAAATACAAAATAAAATTAAATTTTATTGTATGTTTTTTTTTCTTGTACAAATATGGTTATTTGTGTCAACGTGAATAAGAACGAAAACTTGAATGTAATGAGTATTCATTTGAGAAAAAAAATTGGGGATCAGATTTGTCCAATCATAATTGAAGAAAATAAATAATTAGAAATTTTTGTAGACGTGGTATTTGAAATAGGTATAAATTAATAGGTATTAGTTTACTTTTTTTTAGACTTTCGGAGTAATTTTAAGATCGGACTGTTGAAGATAGTCTGACGATATACACATATTCATTTCCGTCGATAGAATGACCATAATAAATAAATTCCATTGATTTCTTTTTAAAATAAATAATTTAATTTAAATGTATAAACACAATTAGGACGAACGACTAATTTCGTCCCGCACGACGAATTCGACTTAAAAAACTCGTTGTTTAAATTTGTCGATTGAACACATTTGGGACGAATAAACATTGTTGATGCCATTTACGGAAATATCGCACTTTTTCAACGTATGCAATTTATTTTTATCTTATTCGTTGATTCTTTCACAACATTAATGTATTTATTAAAATGGGTTTCTCCAAAATTTTGGGACATCAAACATTTAATTAAAAAGTTTTACTGCAGTGTATTGCACTAAGATCCCAATTTATTACAATTATTTATTATTGTAATAAATAGTTTTTTGATAAAACGAACGCGTTTCGATGACTTTTCGGGGCTTCCACCTTGATCCAAGATCATTTTACAATTCATATCTAATTTCATATGATTCGGGTTTATGATTTAACCTTGTCTTGCTACTTAATCGGCAATTTAATTAAAGTTTCTATCGCTCTGAAGAGGAACCAAGAATATTCTAACCTGTCCTTGACCGATGTGTCCATTGGATCTTAACCACATTTCTTAACTAGTTTAGAAGTAATTTTATGTCCTTGTAAAGTCTTAAATCAGGCCTGTCTAAAAACATATACATTAAAATTTGCATTTGTGGCAAACTGCTTTGAAAGCTTTTACGGTCAGTGTTGTCAGATTTACATTTTTCTTCATATATTCAAATATTCTTCATATAATCGAGCAAAAAATTCTAATCTGGCAGCACTGACTTTGAAACACTGACTTTACAAATACAATTTTACGTAAGTGTTAGCAGTGTTAGTTGCGTCTAGCTCATACATAGTGTATCAACGTGAAAGCTCAAAAGCTCTTTTGTAAAAGTTAGCACATTGTGCTGTAGAGTTGGACATCTTAAATGCTGCAAGAATGCCAAGTCATCTCATTATCAATAGCCATTTGAAATAAGTTAACCTTTTATATCGCAAACATTTCTGCCTGGTAGACTTCAGATTTTAGAATCAGTGCGATCTGCGACGATCTAATTCCCTTAAAGAAGGAAGTGCGACCCTTCCAATTGACCTAATCAGGAATTACAACTTTCGGTTCTGAACTAAATCTCATCTTCTTGTCTCAAAAGACCCCAAAAAGTCTGGCGTCTTGAAGCCAAGATAGATAGAATGATTCGGATTCTTTTTCCGAATGTTCTAAATGTTGACATAGTGTTTCTATTGCAGATCCCAAGATTGATAGTACGAGTAGTTATGAAATCAAAGACAAACTCACAACGATCGTTTATGTTGAAACCAAGATCAGCGGATTTATGGCACTTCCCATGGACTTCGTGAAAGAACTACCTGGCGGATTTGCTACCTTATAAGGCATATAGACTGAGGATATAGCACAGATAAAATTATCTTTAGTAGCAGTGGTTAGATCACCACTAGTTGTTTTTATAGGAACTGGGAAACACTACCTCTTCTGCACGCAGTTGAGCAGCTCTAATATGAAATGTATATTTAATTTTTGGTCCGATATAGATGGTTTATATATTATTAACATTTTAGGAACGAAATTCCTGATTATGTTAGAACACATTTCAATCTTTTGCCGATAGAACTGTATCACAGACCATATTTGATTTTACCGAAGAGCACATGTCCTCCAGTCCTAAAAATGGTTGAAAAGCCCTAAAATTTTCAGTTAAATATCGGTAGTGTAATTGTTAAGGATATCAGTTGAAATAAATGCTCTAGAATGCTACTTTCAACACCTGAAAAATGCGTTTATTTCAATGAATGTCACATTTTGTTCTCATTACTAGAATATTAAGAGCGTTAAGTCAAAAAACAGCAAAATGATGGTATTACATCTAATATCCAGTTGGATGCCTTCTAATATCTAATTGGGTAACATATTGTCACGAATTTTTAATTTTTCCGCCCCATTGTGCAAAATTCACTACCTTTAATTCTTCCCATAGTTTTCTATAATTTTTCTGCTGTTCTGTTAGTGTCTATAACAACATTTTTCTCTTAATGTAATCGATGTAAGAAAAGAACAACATTTTGCTCTTTATCTACACTCTCTCTCTGTTGCTGTTAACTTCAGATAATCCATTTGTACAACGTATGGGTGAGTGTGTTCTTGATCATGTGTGAATGTATTGGAACATGCTTGAACATTAAGCCACATTGTTAGTGTAATCAACGACAGCAGCTCTTTGCTTACATCTACAGAAAATGCCAGAAAATCTCTTCTCTACAATAAAAGGCTGACGAACTGATATCGTGGCAGAGTTTTAATTGATACGCATATAAGAGAACAGTGAGACTAAGAAGTGTGAAGCGTGTTTAAGTGATTAACTCTAAAGTTAAAAAAATAAACTTTGTAAAACTACATAAAGTGCTTTAATTTTGTTTTCGGTTGTTTGCAAAAGGATATCCTTCCACATTTTTAAAGGAAAAACGTAACAACGTAATATGCAATTAAAAGAGATATTAGATCTAATAACCAACATCATTTCCCGGCAACAACTGTAAAGAGATGTTTGTTAGCCTCCGTCAGTTGTCATAGAAATTGTAGATGAATTCAGAACTATTTGGTCAATTAGTAGCTTTAAGTTCTTCAAAATACCAGATATAATTTCACCAAGTGTAGGATAAAAAGACATGTATTAAGGTCAAATCGAGATCGTCCGAGTTGAAAAAATTTTTTAGAAGGAACCGCCAAGGAATACTGTTCTATCTCCTCTACAACTGTGTTAGAGACCATAATTGGGACGATACTTAAATGAATCAATGGAGTGGTTACCTTAATTTCGTATCTTAATTTTCGCCGAAGCGCACATACTCTCCTATCCTACAAATGGTCGAGAAGATCTAATATTTTTAGTTAAATATTGATGGTGTAGTTATTAGAGATATCGGTTGGAATGAATGCTCTGGAATGCTTCTTTTAATGCCTGAAAACTGCGCTTGTTCCAGTTAGCATCACATTAATTTTCATGTCCGGAACTTTAAGAGCGTCTGATTCCTGGAAATTTACACCTTCAATAGATTCAGATGAAGTAACAAGATCTACCAAGCGCATATGCCTTAACACCCTACACTTAGTTTTGTAAGCATTAATGTCGATTTTTTTCGGATGGCCCTATTCGTAGATTGTAAATAGATGAGAAATCTAGGAGCTTTTGGACAATGTTCAAGAAAATAAAATGGTAGTTATCGGTAAAAATACTTCTGCAAGGAAGTGTTGGAAAATGATCCCAAAGGGAACTCGTAAAAAAGGACGTCCGAAACTTCGATGGAAAGACCAAGACGGAAATTGGATAATATGAGCACAAAAACGAAGGGCGTGGAATTCTAGAAAATTATCACCTTTGGACCTTTACAGGATGTAAATATATACCATTTAAATAAGTAGAGTAAAATAACTTATCGGTGAGGCAGAGTATCAATATTTTCCTTTTTCCAGTAAATGGACAAGGTTAAGTGAATTAGCATTTAATAACAATCATCATTATTATAAAATAATCTACAATTTATTACATATTATTTTGTTAACCAAAGTTTTCCCCATATTCAATTTCCACGAAAACAATATTACCCATTTCTGTAATCAAAAGACCTTCACATGATCGAAAAAAGCAGCAAGAGCACAAAAGTACACTAATGTAAAGTACTATGTAGACAAATCTGATGTTGTAGACGCCAACGTAAACAAGAAAAATGTCAATAACCAGCTCTAATAGTTTTTTACTTGTTATAGTAACCCATTAGTTCGAAATTGGGGAGGCCGTCTTCAATACCGGCGAAATGATGATCAAAGATTTTTACTTGTGTTTGTCATTGTAAAAAGTCAATAATTTAAAGCCGATATTCGACTTTTGCCTTAGTAAAATCGGCTATATGCCCCTATCGATGATAAGAACATGTTCAAATCTCAAGTAGTTTCTCGGTATTGGAGACGTTCCTTGAATTTAGAACCGTTTCCACGCAATGTAAAGAATAGAATACGAGTCTGTTACTGAAAAGGTCAAAGTCTCTTCTTGTCTTCTTGTACTGAAGAGGTCAAAGTCTCTTTTTGTCATTTAAAGGAGTCGATAGAAGAGATATTTAAGCGGTATTAGAGATGACCTTACAATATGCAACTGCGGGGTCCATACTTTGTACTCATACTTGCATTTATATTTAACTAGAGTTTATCCAAATGTTGATGGTTTTTCCTTTAGTCTATTCACATTTGACCAATATTTTATATCGAACACTTGATTATTTTTGTAGTTTTATTGCCAAAAAAATCCGCAATACACTACAAATAACAAGAAGCTAAATGACGACATCATCGTCGTCGTCAAAGTCATCATCAACGGCATGATCATTGCGGTGCTAAAAGCCAAAATAATATTGCCAATTTTGTAATGTCTTAGATAAGTACCTCGAGAGTCTCATGCCTTATGCACATGTCCATTTATCCGTTTACATTAGTAGGTCTAACACATTTTTGATTTAAACGGAATTCGTAGCGTCATCAACATTGTCATTCTCTTCGGCAGCAGCAGAAGCAAACGGTTACAGTTACATCATGTATATGTATGTATGTGTATGTTAGTTTCTGCATCCATAGTACAACTTGTAAACGGTGGCAACTTGAATTCATATGACGCGTTTCTTCCGTCTGTCTTAAAAAAACTGCTGAAAAATTGCTTTTCCAAGTAGTCACAATTTTCCCAGTGTCTTAACAAAACGAGTGCTTTTAGCAACCTACACAAAAGTCTTATGCTATAATAGTAGTTACCCAGCAGTTCCCAATTGAAGGCGAGACTTCAATACTGATGAAACTACTAGGAACTTTAACAGGTGCTTGTCTTTGAAGGGAGGCTATACCTCCAGAAGACAGCTAGCGGCTGTCTCGAAGTAATCGTTTCTAATGTCAAGCATGTATTGTCCTTCTACAAGTATTGGAGACGTCCTTTAATTTGGAACTGCTGAATAGACAAATCATACATATCTTTTTGGGTCTTTGAGCTAAACCAAATGTAATTTTTGGCATCAGGCTGAAAAAATTAAACTAACCCAAAATTTGTGTGTTTGCTTAGATGTTGCTCTGGCAGTCATTGCAAAAAAATTGTTGAGGTCTGTGTTTGCTGTTAAAAGCCTATTCCAACTAAAGAGTGACTCATTCTTTGATATTTTTTCTTAAGAAATTTTTATGTTTACAGATATTTCCCTTTTTCATATATTATAGAAAAATAATTTTAACGAAAATTTGTCTATAGAAAAATAATCTTAACGAAAATTTTTCCATAGCAAAATAGTTTTAACGAAAATTTTTCTATAGAAAAATAATTTTAACGAACATTTTCTATAGAAAACTAATTTTAATGGCAATTTTTCTACAGAAAATTAATTCCAATGAAAATTTTTCTACAGAAAAACAATTTTAACGAAAATGTTTCTTTAGAAAAATAATTTTAAAGAAAATTTTTCTATAGAAAAATAATTTTAACGAAAATTTTTCTATAGAAAACAAATTTTAACGAAAATTTTTCTATAGAAAAATAATTTTAACGAACATTTTTCTATAGAAGAATAATTTTAATGAAAATTTTTCTATAGAAAAATAATTTTAACAAAATTTTTTTCTATAGAAAAATTCTCTTAACAAAAATTTTTCTACAGAAAACATATTTTAACGAAACATTTTCTACGGAAAACATATTTTAACGAAAATTTTTCTATAGAAATTTTAATGACAATTTTTCTATACAAAAATAATTTTTTTCTATGGAAAAATTTTCGTTAAAAAATTTTTTCTATAGAAAAATTTTCGTTAAAATTGTTTTTCTGTAGAAAAAATTTCATTTTAATTAATTTTCTGTAGAAATATTGTCATTAAAATTAGTTTTCTATAGAAAATGGTCGTTAAAATTATTTTTCTATAAAAAAATAATTTTACGAAAATTTGTCTAGAAAATTTTTTCTTTAGAAAAATTTTCGTTAAAAAATTTTTTCTATAGAAAAATTTTCGTAAAAAAATTTTTTCTATAGAAAAATTTTCGTAAAAAAATTTTTTCTATAGAAAAATTTTCGTTAAAAATATTTTTCGTTAGAAAAATTTTCGTTAAAAATATTTTTCGTTAGAAAAATTTTCGTTAAAAATATTTTTCGTTAAAAATATTTTTCGTTAAAAATATTTTTCGTTAGAAAAATTTTCGTTAAAAATATTTATCGTTAGAAAAATTTTCGTTAAAAATATTTTTCGTTAGAAAAGTTTTCGTTAAAAATATTTTTCGTTAGAAAAATTTTCGTTAAAAATATTTTTCGTTAGAAAAATTTTCGTTAAAAATATTTTTCGTTAGAAAAATTTTCGTTAAAAAATGTTTGCTATAGAAAAATTTTCGTTAGAAAAAATTTCGTTAAAAATATTTTTCGTTAGAAAAATTTTCGTTAAAATTATTTTTCTACAGAAAAATTTTTATTAAAATTATTTTTCTATAGAAAAATTTTCGTTAAAATTATTTTTCTATAGAAAAATTTTCGTTAAAAAAATTTTTCTATAGAAAAATTTTCGTTAAAAAAATTTTTCTATAGAAAAATTTTCGTTAAAAAAATTATTCTATAGAAAAATTTTCGTTAAAAAAATTTTTGTATAGAAAAATTTTCGTTAAAAAAATTTTTCTATAGAAAAATTTTCGTTAAAAAAATTTTTCTATAGAAAAATTTTCGTTAAAAAAATTTTTCTATAGAAAAATTTTATTTAAAAAAATTTTTGTATAGAAAAATTTTCGTTAAAAAAATTTTTGTATAGAAAAATTTTCGTTAAAAAAATTTTTCTATAGAAAAATTTTCGTTAAAAAAATTTTTCTATAGAAAAATTTTCGTTAAAAAAATTTTTCTATAGAAAAATTTTCGTTAAAAAAATTTTTCTAAAAAAATTTTTCTATAGAAAAATTTTCGTTAAAAAAATGTTTCTATAGAAAAATTTTCGTTAAAAATATTTTTCATTAGAAAAATTTTCGTTAAAAATATTTTTCGTTAGAAAAATTTTCGTTAAAAATATTTTTCGTTAGAAAAATTTTCGTTAAAAAATTTTTTTCGTTAAAAAATTTTTTTAAAAAAATTTTTCTATAGAAAAATTTTCGTTAAAAAAATTTTTCTATAGAAAAATTTTGGTTAAAAAAATTTTTCTATAGAAAAATTTTGGTTAAAAAAATTTTTCTATAGAAAAATTTTGGTTAAAAAAATTTTTCTATAGAAAAATTTTGGTTAAAAAAATTTTTCTATAGAAAAATTTTCGTTAAAAAAATTTTTCTATAGAAAAATTTTCGTTAAAAAAATTTTTCTATAGAAAAATTTTCGTTAAAAAAATTTTTCTATAGAAAAATTTTCGTTAAAAAAATTTTTCTATAGAAAAATTTTCGTTAAAAAAATTTTTCTATAGAAAAATTTTAGTTAAAAAAATTTTTGTATAGAAAAATTTTCGTTAAAAAAATTTTTGTATAGAAAAATTTTCGTTACAAAAATTTTTGTATAGAAAAATTTTCGTTAAAAAACTTTTTCTATAGAAAAATTTTCGTTAAAAAAATTTTTCTATAGAAAAATTTTCGTTAAAAAAATTTTTCTAAAAAAATTTTTCTATAGAAAAATTTTCGTTAAAAAAATGTTTCTATAGAAAAATTTTCGTTAAAAATATTTTTCATTAGAAAAATTTTCGTTAAAAATATTTTTCGTTAGAAAAATTTTCGTTAAAAATATTTTTCGTTAGAAAAATTTTCGTTAAAAAATTTTTTCTATAGAAAAATTTTCGTTAAAAATATTTTTCTATGGAAAAATTTTCGTTAAAAAAATTTTTCTATAGAAAAATTTTCATTAAAAAAATTTTTCTATAGAAAAATTTTCGTTAAAAATATTTTTCTATAGAAAAATTTTCGTTAAAAAAATTTTTCTATAGAAAAATTTTCATTAAAAAAATTTTTCTATAGAAAAATTTTCGTTAAAAAAATTTTTCTATAGAAAAATTTTCATTAAAAAAATTTTTCTATAGAAAAATTTTCGTTAAAAAAATTTTTCTACAGAAAAATTTTCGTTAAAAAAATTTTTCTATAGAAAAATTTTCGTTAAAAAAATGTTTCTATAGAAAAATTTTCGTTAAAAAAATGTTTCTGTAGAAAAATTTTCGTTAAAAAAATTTTTCTATAGAAAAATTTTCGTTAAAAAAATTTTTTTATGGAAAAATTTTCGTTAAAACAATTTTTCTATAGAAAAATTTTCGTTAAAAAAATGTTTCTATAGAAAAATTTTCGTTAAAAAAATGTTTCTGTAGAAAAATTTTCGTTAAAAAAATGTTTCTATAGAAAAATTTTCGTTAAAAATATTTTTCATTAAAAAAATTTTCGTTAAAAATATTTTTCGTTAGAAAAATTTTCGTTAAAAATATTTTTCGTTAGAAAAATTTTCGTTAAAAAATTTTTTCTATAGAAAAATTTTCGTTAAAAATATTTTTCGGTTGAAAATTTTTCATTAAAATTATTTTTCTATAGAAAAATTTTCGTTAAAATTATTTTTCTATAGAAAAATTTTCGTTAAAATTATTTTTCTATAGAAAAATTTTCGTTAAAATTATTTTTCTATAGAAAAATTTTCGTTAAAATAATTTTTCTATAGAAAAATTTTCGTTAAAATTATTTTTCTATAGAAAAATTTTCGTCAAAATTATTTTTCTATAGAAAAATTTTCGTCAAAATTATTTTTCTATAGAAAAATTTTCGTTAAAAAAATGTTTCTATAGAAAAATTTTCGATAAAAATTTTTTCTAAAGAAAAATTTTCGTTAAAAATTTTTTCTAAAGAAAAATTTTCGTTAAAAATTTTTTCTATAGAAAAATGTTCATTAAAAAATTTTTTCTGTAGAAAAATTTTCGTTAAAAAATTTTTTCTATACAAAAATTTCCATTAAAATATTTTTCAAAAAGAATTGTATTTGCATTTGATCCCAAACCTGTTACATTTATTTATTAATGTAACAGATCAATTTATTGATAAAAAGCCAAAAAATGTTTGCGGAGAAACCAAATTCCTCGACGCGTTTCGATGGTTGGTTAAGCCATCTCTTCAGAAGGATTATCCCCAATTTAGACAGATCGAAAACCTCGCATTATTACTAAATTTACAAACATAACTATTAAGAATTAAAATATTTTTTCTATAGAAACATTTTCTTGAAAAAATTTTTTCTATAGAAAAATTTCTTTAAAATTTTTTTTTTTAGAAAATTTTCGTTAAAAATATTTTTCTATAGAATGATTTTAATGCATACTTCATTCGGAACATTCTTTGTTTCAAGAATTCCTGTGTTATATTACTATTTTTTGTTCGATATCTTCTCACCAATTATTTACTCCGTTTAAACTAGATTTAATCACACAAATCCCATAGAACCCAGATGTATTTCAATTTTTTTTTTTTGTTTTGTTTCAAAATGTCATGAACACAGTGAAAGCGAAAGTTCACATGCTATCGACTGCCGGAGTAGGAACTCGTTGTCTGATTAAGTGAAATAAATGCATAAGGCAAATAAAATGCAATAAATATTTCATCGTTTGCAATACTTTTGCATTCTTTTATGAATAATCGTTGACTTTTTGCATGATTAATCTTTGCTACAAAGTCAGTCCGTCCAATGTAAATTCAAACATGTATTTTTGTGTCTAGTGACTAGATTCTAGTCTAATTTCTTTTGTTGTTGTTTAATGTGGTAAATGTAGCACTTTATCATTTTCCCAGATGTCGGGACTGAGATAGAGACTTTTCATTCATAAAAAAATTATGGCAGAACCTTGAAATGTTTTAATTGTTGCGAACAAAAGGCAGTAACGATATTTTACAATTAAGATTTATGGCATGTTTAGTCTCAAACGGTGGCTTGACTTGGCAAATGGATATTTTGATATGACTATAAGAAATTTTTACAAATCTATAATCCCAGCAAAAAATGTTTACATAAGGTCTTTTCGATCTTAGGCTAATTGGGCAAAGTATTATTAAGTTTAACGGTTGAGCTTTCAGCTGGTCAGATAGGTCAGATGCTATTATAAGCGGGAGCGAAAAAGTTGGATGGCGCCCTCAACGATATACCTAATGATATACAACAACAATAAATTTATCAAACCGTAGAGTAAAACTAGATCAATTTAACTCAACAAACAAATCTATACTAATATTATATAAAAGCATTTTTGATATTAAATCTGTGGCTTGGTGCTAAAGGGCCAATGTCAATTTTCGGATGTTTTGAGTTAGTCATTGCATTAGGTTCCTTTTTTTACTCTCTTTTTTTGTATTGCATCTGCCAATCTTTAGCTCATCGCAAAACAGCTTCATAAGAAATTTAATGGCCAATGTCAATCTAAACTCATCTACAATTGTTAGTAGTAAAAGGGCTAATGTTGGCATTGGCCCTTTTTTCACTAACCATTTTTTTTAATTTTGTAGCTGAGTTATGAGTTGAACATCCGCTTTTTTTGAAAATTCTTTTTTTTTTTTTTTGCAAGTTGGTCTGGCCGGGGGTTGAACTTGTGACCTCTGGTGTGCTAGGCGGATGACTAACCTGATATACCATGGCGGTTCGCCAAAGAAAAATATATCAAATGTAATAATTAGTAAATGCAAAAAGAGCTAATGTCATGATTTTTTTCTTAATTTTGAATTTTTTCCAACAACTGGTTTTACCATGCCCACTACTAGATCATAATACATATTTAATCCGAATTTTATGAGCGAAACTTAGCTGAGCTGTAAACAAAACAAAAAACAAAATCTTATAAAAATTTAATTTCTAATTTTTTCAAAACTGATTTTTTTGACATTGACCCTTTTGGCACCAAGACACAAAAATATACGCAAAATTTAAATCTGACGATTGAATTAAATTTTCAAAATTGGGTAAGAAAAAGGAAATTTTCAAAAATAGGTATGAGACTAACTTAAAGTATTCCGAATGACTCTGAGTTCATTTTAAGTTCAAGTGCAATTTGAAAGACATTTCTATTGAAATTGGGTTAAATAGGTTGATTATTTCAGGAACTAACTACAAAACCGGAACCTTGCAATTTAGATGTGGGCTCATGATCGCCACAATTTTTTGAAATTTCAGAAAATTTAAACAATAATATAAAAAGGATCACTGTGACTGCATCATATTTTAGTTGAAATGCTTCGTATTTGATCATACCTCCCATTTTAGGTCTTCATTTAAAAATCACTTTAATGTCCCTTAACAAGCGGTCCATACTTGACCATACTTATAAAACTACAAGATATTTTTCTAAATATGTTGAAAATCGTTCATCGGACCATAGTAGTATAGGGTACCACAGAATCGGTCGAGCCCAACTTTACTTGCATATAAAATTCTATAATTTAAATTAATTTCTATTCAATTTGTGTTGTTACTTTATTTTTTTTTTTACCGATTGTCATTACTCGAAATCCACGGTTTACGGAAAATTTACCAAAAGAAATTTTAATGTAAACTTCAATTGTTAAATTTTAAACCATTTTCTAATTAAAAGTTATTAAATAAGATCCATTCTATAGTTTAGAATTTGATACCCGTCAGATGACTCATTTTTTAAAGCCGACATGTTGAATTTTTAGTATAATGTATTCTGTATAAAAAATGTTATCATCATGGTCTAAAAAGTACAATTTGTTTTTATATTTGGTACAAAACCAGAAAGCAATTTTCCCTCCCTGGCTCAAACTGACAATCAGACAAAATCTCTCAATTTGCGCGGTTGTTTTGGAGACTTTTCTAAAAAAAAACAAAATAACAATAAAAACAGCGATAGCAATAACAACTTTACAAAGTAACAAATACTATGAGATGATTGTCCATCTCACGCATAGTCACACTTACCCACTCACTCACAGCCAGACAAATAGATAAATCGTCAGTCGTAATTTGCGCGGTTGTCTCAAACTCACGAAGAGTTTTAGAACTTTCGTTGAATTACAAACAACAACAACAACATAATCGATAATTTAATTTCTCGTCCGTGGTGTTGTTTTTGTGACTTTGCAATTTGCCTGCAATTTGTTGGCATTTTCTAATAAATTTCATTTGCAAATAACACTTTTAATTTAATAATTACCAAAAATATTTGTATTTCATTAGGACACAAACACTTTCAGTTATTTTGAGAAACTTTTTATTTCACTCAAGAGTTGCTAAATTAATCACATTTTAATAAATTATTATTACACGATTTACACGGTAATTGTCGACTTTATCTTTCGATGGGAGACGGAAAACTAAATTAAAGAGATAGAGGGATGCCAGATCGATCATATAGAGGAAATTAAGTTTAATTCAGTGTTGGTAATTTTTTTAAGAAGTTATTTCAAACAAAATAATAAATTAGACTTGAGTTTATTTTTAAGTTCATGAAACGTACCTGATTTTGGTTAAATTTACTTAAAAGCATGGAATTTTTCTTGAAGTAAGAAATTTATATATAATAAAGTAGGTACATTTTAAATTCTTCAGAGCCTAAAATAAGTAATTAAAATCTTATATGAAAAGTAAAAACTCTAGTTTAAACCTTTTTTAAAATAAATTCAACCTGTCTAAAAGTGTAATTGTCTTTATGCAAAAGTCGGTTAAGACCGCTAATTTGAAATGTCTTTTCTGTTTCTTGCATGAATCCATATTTGCCAAATTTTGTCATTATATATAAGAATAAAAAAACAATATTTAATTTTTTTGGGTCATTTTGGTCCCTGTTGGTCACAAAAGGGTAAATATTTTTAGTTTATGTGATCTTTGTTATTAATTTAATAGTTTTTTTTAGGGCTTAGCAAAATAAATATTGTTTCAATCACCGCAATAGCTCAGATGTTCCCAAAAGTGGAAATTTGCATAAAAATTGATTTTGACGACGGTAGACAAGGGTTAAACATTTCCAATTCTAATAAAACTATATCCACTTACTCTACATGGTTTAACGCATAATAATTAAAAATATATTTTTCTAAAAATCAAATAAAATTATATTTTTTTTCTAAAATTTCTCAAAAAAGCTATGTTTCCGAAATTCTTAATTACTTACATATCTAAGATAAGTAAAAAAAATAATAGTGGAAAGAAATTAAAAAAACGCAATAACACAAAAACTGTGTGAGTAATTTATAAGACATATACTTCAAAAGAATGATTAATAAGTTTGTATTACAAATTAATGGCCACTTTTTAATGAAAGATAGCCCAAACAGCTTTAATTTGGAAAAATCTGGAAAGCTAACCATTTTCCCCTTGGAAACACAGTTTTAAACTTAAGGGCGTAGGAGCCATGTGTTAACATTCTCCGATTTGGCTAAGGTCATATATGGACCAACAATTTAACAAGTTTTTCTTAAGTATATGTATGTATGTCCTATTTTTTCAAAATTTAGAGACTTAAGTAGATTTCGCCTAATGGCCTGATATGAAAGCTAGGTTTAATTGTGGATCGATTGTTACCAAATTTTGGTTATTGGTTTATATTTACAAAATATTAATCTGTGCAAAGTTTTAGTAATAAAAGGAATTTATCTTTAGATTTATAAGCGTTTTTGTGCTTTTATGGGTATTTAAACTACTTTTCAGAATTTTTCTTTCATGGGAGGTATGCTCAAATATGGGCCGATTTCTACAAAATTCAGCACACTAATTATCATAAGCAATATTAAAATACAACTAAATTAGAGGCTGTAAAGCACCAAAAACTTACTTCCGGGAAGGCATCCCTATAGGGGGTACCCGAAATTATACCAAAATATGAGCCTGTGCCAAATTATATAAAATTATCTTTAAAGTTACTACATGTTTAATTATAACAACCTTATATAGATAACCTGGCCGCCAGCCAGTCGGACGGACATCTTTAAAACAACTCAGGGAGTCGATTGGTATACTAAAAAGTGGGTCTCAGATAGGGTTGCCAGACACAAACCCGGAAAAAGCTGGACATAAGACAAAAAAAGCTTGACAACCCAAAAATTAGCTGGACATTAAAAAATTGTAAATAGCAAATGAAAGTGGACAAGATGACATGCCCCAACAAATCAAAATGAGTTTAGAATTACAATAACTGAAAAGTAATAAATCTGCGGGTGCCGATGGTTTGCCGGCAGAGCTTTTTAAGGCAGGAGGTGGGAGTTGATAATCATTTATGTCCCAGCTTATAAAAACCATATAGTTAGAAGAACTTATGCCGGACGATTAGAGTCTCAGTGTTCTTTGTGGTTCATTCCACAAACAAATTAGATAAAACTGTATGTGCCAATTATAGAGGTATAAGTCTTCTTTCAATTGCACATAAGATAATATCGACCATATTGTGTGAAAGGTAAAATGCCAAAGTTAACGAAATAATTGGAACCTTTAGACTGGGTAAATCTACCACTGGCCAGATCATCACGCTACATCAAATCCTGAAAAAAACACAAGAGAAACAAATTGGTACATATCATCTGCTTGTTTACTACAAAGCTGCTTTTGACAGCCCGATACCAACGAAGGTGTTTAATGCAATGTCTGAGTTTGTCAACCCTAGGAAGTTAATGAAACTATGCAGGATGACATAAACGGATACAACCACAACAGTTAAAATAATTAAGAGCCTCTCGGAGTCCTTCATAACTAAACGGGGACTTAGACGTGGCGATAGTTTCTCATGCGATCTTTTCAATATTGTGTTACCTGAAATCGTACCTCTCACAGTGCACGAGGTAGCTGCCGCCTTTTCATGTATCGAGAAGAAATCTAACAAAATGCTTCTAGTAGTCAATAGTAAGTAGAAGTAGAGGAAAATCTTTTAAAGCTTGACCTATGAACTTGAAGAATTAGAACTCTAAAATAGGCTCGACCTTTGGCTTTAACAGGTTCTAAAAATAGGCCATTTAAGTTAAGTAAATACAAGGGGGAAATTTGATAGAGGGTAATTTTATTACAAAATTAACTTGATCAAGTGATTAATTAATCAACGCATAAATCACTTAGTCAAAAAGAGAAAAATACACTTTTGCGTTCATTATCATAAAGATAGTTTTTCTTTAAAAATATAAAAAATTCAATTCTACACCTTTTAGCTGGACAAATTTAATTTTAGCTTGACACTGGACAAGAACTAAAAAAGCGAATCCAGCCTGACTGGCAACCCTAGTCTCAGACCAATATTTCTGTGTGTTACAAACATCAGCACAAATCCAATAAAACCTTTCCAGCTTTGGTAGTGAAGGGTATAAAAAAACATATGTCTTGAGAAAATTTTTGTGTGATGACAAAATTTTGTTTTATGCAAGAACCAGAAGAGACATTTGAACTCAGCGGGTAAGTTTATCATATGGTCGGTCTAAACCGACTATAGAACTTGCTTACTTGTTTTAGTAAACATGTTTTATAAATACAATTATACTCCATTTCTCTTCCAAGATAATAGAAAGGTTGGAATCATTTTAAAAGCTAGATTTTTTTCTTTTCATATAAGATTTTAATTAGTTATTTTAAGTTTTAAAGAATTTTAAATTTACCTTCTTTTTTATATACAAATTTCTAACTTCAAGAAAAAATCAATTTTATACCCTTCACCACCATAGGTGGAAGGGGTTTTATAAGTTTGTTATAGACTTAGAATCACTTTCTGAGTTGATTTAGCGATGTCAGTCGGTCCGTCTGCCTTGCTGGCTGGACCCCCATATAAACCACGTAATCAAATTACAGGTCGCAATTCTAAATATAATTTGATGAAATTTGGCACAGATCACTTTTTTGATAGTGGAACCATGACTATTAAAATTCATCAAAAACGGTCCATTATTTATGGTACCTCCCATAGGTCCCACTTCCCGGAATTGATATTTTGGCTACAAATATCAATATTTTTTCATGAAATTTAAAACATATACTGTTGTGTAAACCAAAATTACTGTAACAAATTTCATTGAAATCGGTCCACATTTGACCATAGCTCCCATACAAACTCTTCTGTCAAACGCACTATATGAGACAAAAATCAGTAAAACGCTCATAAGTCTGATGATGATAAGAATTTTAAGTTTTTCTTTTGCATACATAATTTTTGTAAAAACTGTAATCAATTTGCCAAATTTCGAGATAATCGGTTCACATTTGAACTTAGCTCTCATATAAGTCCAAATGACGGAAACAGCTTTAATATATAAGTTTTGAGAAAATGTTAGTATGAAAGCAAAATTTAACAAATATTTGTCTTTATACAGGAAAAAGAGCATCTTTTACCTTAGTTGTGAAGGGTATAGTATAGTCGGGCTTGACCGACTAAAGTTCTTTTCAATAACTAAAAATATTTACTTACATACTTAAATGGCCTATATTTAAAACCCGTTAAGGTTAAACTCTGAGCATGTTTTAGAACTCCATGCGCATCGAGATTCTGCGCTATTCCCCAATTACATAGGCCAAACTTTGAAAGATTTTCTTCTACGTGGTCTTTCCATCAAGTTTCGGACGTCCTCTTCTTACATTAAGAAGAGGAGAGTTATTGTTTTTTTCAGAAGTGAGTTACTAGCCCGACTTCTAACCCATATTTTTATACAATAGTTTTCACGGTACTTGTTTGCTCACTACCTGAACGGGTGTTAAGATAGCTAACCAGTCGATACCACGAGGAGGTCGGTGTCCACAGTTGATATGAGGGATAGACCAAGATAAGTCGGGGCTTACCAAGTTAAGACCAATCCAACATCGCCTTCATCACCCAAAAAAAAAAAAAAATAAAATCAAGTCTAATTTGGATGAAATAGACTTTTAAAAAATTTAACCAACACTGAATTAAACTTAATATATGATTGATCTGGCATCCCTCTATTTCTTTAATTTAGTTTTCCGTCTCCCATTGATAGATAAAGTCGACAATTACCGTGTAAATCTTGTAACAATAATTTATTAAAATGTGATTAATTTGGCAATTCTTGAGTGAAATAAAAAGTGTCTCAAAATAAATTAAAGTGTTTGTGTCCTAAAGAAATACAAATATTTTTGGTAATTATTAAATTAAAAGTGTTATTTGCAAATGAAATTGATTAGAAAATACCAACAACAACAAATTGTAGGCGAATTGCAAAGTCACAAAAACAAAACCACCCACGAATATGTTCTTGTTGTTTTTTGTAATGCAACGAAAGCTCCAAAACTCTTCGTGAGTTTGAGACAACCGCGCAAATTATGACTGACGATTTATCTATTTGTTTGGCTGTGAGTGAGTGGGTAAGTGTGACTATGCGTGAGATAGACAATTATCTCATAGTATTTGTTACTAACTTTGTAAAGTTGTTATTGCTATCGCGGTTTTTATTTTTATTTTGTTTTAGAAAAGTCTCCAAAACAACCGCGCAAATTGAGAGATTTTGTCTGTTTGTCAGTCTGAGCGATGTAGAGTTATTGTGACTGAATATGCGTCAACTAACTTTACATAGTTTTTACTATTATTGTTAGTGTCGTTGTTGTTGTTACAATTTAGCAAAACCTTATCCTAGTCATGGCTTTAAGAGAACTAAGCAAATTGTGGCGATTTATCTGTGTTTATTTGCGCGATTGTGGGTTAATGAGACTGACTATGTGTCAGATGAACAATGAACTGATTTATTAAATTTTTTTGTTGTTACTTATTGGTATTTTTCTTATTACTTGCAATCAAAAACAATACTATTAAATAATTGTATGATAATGAAAGTTCATTATAACCAGATACATAAGGTAAGGATTTCTAAAGTTTAGTTAATAATTAGTTTATAATATCGGGTGGTTATATTTCAAGGGCCAATGTTGATTTTGAATAAAACACAAACTATTTAGGAAATTATTGTAATTTTATTTTATTATAATGTATTGGTATTACTCAATTATGTATGGAACAAAATATCGGCCAAATGGGCGCCGACGTACCTCCATCCGATGGTCCAAATTTACGATGACCCTGAGGCATAATGGAGGTTCTATGCCGTTAATGTGATGAATTATCTCATCCTTTAGCTCTTGAATTGTTGCTGGAATATTGACGTACACCTTTTCTTTCAAATAACCCCAAAGAAAAAAGTCCAACTGTGTCAAATCACATGATCTTGGCCATTGAATTTGTTGCGCAAAAGAGCAACTGTTTCGTTAGCAGTGTGGCAAGTGGCACCGTCCTGCTGAAACCACATCTCGTCCGCATCCATATCTTCCAATTTAGACCATAAAAAGTTCGTTATCATCTCACGATAGCAAACACCATTCACAGTAACTGCCTGACCGGCCTCAGCTACACTATCGCGAACAGCAGCAATATTTTCTGCAGTACGAGCTGTACGAGCATGCACTGGTGTTCTCACATCTTCTACAGACCCGGTTTGCTCGAATTTTTCCACGATTTTTGCGACTGTACGCACATTTGGACGATCAAATTGACCAAAAAAATCACGAAGTGCACGATATGCATTTTGATTTGAACGCCCATTTTCATAATAAGTCTGGATAACTTTAACACGTTGTTGGATTGTGTATCTCTCCATGGTTCAAATTGAGTAAGTCTAAAATAGAGAAATGTCAAATAAAATTCGGAAAAAAAACTTGGCGTTTAGGTGTGGTTCACATTCAACATCGGCCCTTACAATTTAACCACCCTATATTTATATACTACTCTAGAACTTGTTTCTAGAAAATCAAAAATTTTTCTGTTCAGACAAACCGATCAATTAACCAATATTAAGGCTAAATTATGATCAAAAGTGTTAATCCTACTAAATTTTCTTCAAATAAATTTGTATCAAAAAAACCAATTAGAATTTATTGTTGCTACCCTCTTAAGCCTCTTTGGAATTTGGAGCTTTTAACTCTTGTTAATATAATAATTTATTTCTGACAATAAAATGCTGACACAACAATGACAATTAATCAAAGTTTGTTTAGCAAACAATCAAATATTATTATAGACAACTACAACAACATTTGACTATAACAAATAATAAATAATAATCGTATCAAAATAAGTAACAAAATTCAATAAACAATTGTCGGCTTAATTTGATAAAATTAAATATAAATGAAATTTAAATGATAGAAATTGGCGGCTGTAGGACAGACATACCATGTAGACATACCATTTTTAACGAAAATTTTTCTATAGAAAACAATTTTTATTTTTCCATACAAAAATTTTCATTATAAAAATTTTTCTATAGAAAAATTTTTATTATAAAAATTTTTCTATAGAAAAATTTTCATTATAAAAATTTTTCTATAGAAAAATTTTCATTACAAACATTTTCATTATAAAAATTTTCATTATAAAAATTTTTCTATAGAAAAATTTTCATTATAAAAATTTTTCTATAGAAAAATTTTCGTTATAAAAATTTTTCTATAGAAAAATTTTCGTTATAAAAATTTTTCTATAGAAAAATTTTCGTTATAAAAATTTTTCTATAGAAAAATTTTCGTTATAAAAATTTTTCTATAGAAAAATTTTCGTTATAAAAATTTTTCTATAGAAAAATTTTTGTTATAAAAATTTTTCTATAGAAAAATTTTCGTTATAAAAATTTTTCTATAGAAAAATTTTCGTTATAAAAATTTTTCTATAGAAAAATTTTCGTTATAAAAATTTTTCTATAGAAAAATTTTCGTTATAAAAATTTTTCTATAGAAAAATTTTCGTTATAAAAATTTTTCTATAGAAAAATTTTCGTTATAAAAATTTTTCTATAGAAAAATTTTCGTTATAAAAATTTTTCTATAGAAAAATGTTCGTTATAAAAATTTTTCTATAGAAAAATTTTCATTATAAAAATTTTTCTATAGAAAAATTTTCGTTATAAAAATTTTTCTATAGAAAAATTTTCGTTATAAAAATTTTTCTATAGAAAAATTTTCGTTATAAAAATTTTTCTATAGAAAAATTTTCGTTATAAAAATTTTTCTATAGAAAAATTTTCGTTATAAAAATTTTTCTATAGAAAAATTTTCGTTATAAAAATTTTTCTATAGAAAAATTTTCGTTATAAAAATTTTTCTATAGAAAAATTTTCGTTATAAAAATTTTTCTATAGAAAAATTTTCGTTATAAAAATTTTTCTATAGAAAAATTTTCGTTATAAAAATTTTTCTATAGAAAAATTTTCGTTATAAAAATTTTTCTATAGAAAAATTTTCGTTATAAAAATTTTTCTATAGAAAAATTTTCGTTATAAAAATTTTTCTATAGAAAAATTTTCGTTATAAAAATTTTTCTATAGAAAAATTTTCGTTATAAAAATTTTTCTATAGAAAAATTTTCGTTATAAAAATTTTTCTATAGAAAAATTTTCGTTATAAAAATTTTTCTATAGAAAAATTTTCGTTATAAAAATTTTTCTATAGAAAAATTTTCATTATAAAAATTTTTCTATAGAAAAATTTTCATTATAAAAATTTTTCTATAGAAAAATTTTCATTATAAAAATTTTTCTATAGAAAAATTTTCATTATAAAAATTTTTCTATAGAAAAATTTTCATTATAAAAATTTTTCTATAGAAAAATTTTCATTATAAAAATTTTTCTATAGAAAAATTTTCATTATAAAAATTTTTCTATAGAAAAATTTTCATTATAAAAATTTTTCTATAGAAAAATTTTCATTATAAAAATTTTTCTATAGAAAAATTTTCATTATAAAAATTTTTCTATAGAAAAATTTTCATTATAAAAATTTTTCTATAGAAAAATTTTCATTATAAAAATTTTTCTATAGAAAAATTTTCATTATAAAAATTTTTCTATAGAAAAATTTTCATTATAAAAATTTTTCTATAGAAAAATTTTCATTATAAAAATTTTTCTATAGAAAAATTTTCATTATAAAAATTTTTCTATAGAAAAATTTTCATTATAAAAATTTTTCTATAGAATTTTTGTACAGAAAATTTTTATAATGAACATTTTTCTTTAGAAAAATATTTATAGAAAATTTCATTTTTTGATAGAAATTATCATTATAGAAAATATCATTATAAATTTTTTTTATTTCCTATAATGAAAAATTTACTATAGATTTTAAAATATGCAAAAGTAAAAATTTTGTTTGTTTTTGCAATTGTTGGAAATTTTTTATGAAATTTTGCAACTGATGGAAATTTTTTTCAAAAAATTAAAAGAAATTCATAAAATTTTGCAATTGATGGAAATTAAAAAAAATAATAATAGAAAATTTTAAGAATTTTTTTTTTTATTCATGGAAATTTGACTTTTCATAGAATCTTTTAACAAATAAAGCATTTATAGAAAATTTCGTTCATACATTTTCTTTCAAAATTTAAATTTCATGAATTTTCTTTAAAAATTAAAATTTCATGAAATTTTCTATAAGAATTAAAATTTCATGAAATTTTTTATAAAAATTAAAATTTCATGAAATTTTCTATAAAAATTTAAATTTCATGAAATTTTCTATAAAAATTTAAATTTCATGAAATTTTCTATAAAAATTTAAATTTCATAAAATTTTCTTAAAATATTGAAATTTCATGAAATTTTCTATAAAAATTAAAATTTCATGAAATTTTCTATGAAAATTAAAATTTCATGAAATTTTCTATAAAAATTCAAATTTCATGAAATTTTCTATAAAAATTAAAATTTCATGAAATTTTCTTTAAAAGTTAAAATTTCATGAAATTTTCTATAAAAATTAAAATTTCATGAAATTTTCTATAAAAATTCAAATTTCATGAAATTTTCTATAAAAATTAAAATTTAATGAAATTTTCTATAAAAATTAAAATTTCATGAAATTTTCTTTAAAAGTTAAAATTTCATGAAATTTTCTATAAAAGTTAAAATTTCGTGAAATTTTCTATAAAAATTAAAATTTCATGAAATTTTGTATAAAAATTAAAATTTCATGAAATTTTCTATAAAAATTAAAATTTCATGAAATTTTCTTAAAATATTGAAATTTCATGAAATTTTCTATAAAAATTAAAATTTCATGAAACTTTCTTTAAATATTGAAATTTCATGAAATTTTCTATAAAAATTAAAATTTCATGAAATATTCTATAAAAATTAAAATATCATGAAATTTTCTATAAAAGTTAAAATTTCGTGAAATTTTCTATAAAAATTAAAATTTCATGAAATTTTGTATAAAAATTAAAATTTCATGAAATTTTCTATAAAAATTAAAATTTCATGAAATTTTCTATAAAAATTAAAATTTCATGAAATTTTGTATAAAAATCAAAATTTCATGAAATTTTCTATAAAAATTAAAATTTCATGAAATTTTCTTAAAATATTGAAATTTCATGAAATATTCTATAAAAATTAAAATTTCATGAAATTTTCTATAAAAATTAAAATTTCATGAAATTTTGTATAAAAATCAAAATTTCATGAAATTTTCTATAAAAATTAAAATTTCATGAAATTTTCTATAAAAATTAAAATTTCATGAAATTTTCTTTAAAAATTAAAATTTCATAAAATTTTCTATAAAAATTAAAATTTCATGAAATTTTCTATAAAAATTCAAATTTCATGAAATTTTCTATAAAAATTAAAATTTCATGAAATTTTCTATAAAAATTCAAATTTCATGAAATTTTCTATAAAAATTAAAATTTCATGAAATTTTCTATAAAAATTCAAATATCATGAAATTTTCTATAAAAATTCAAATATCATGAAATTTTCTATAAAAATTCAAATTTCATGAAATTTTCTATAAAAATTCAAATTTCATGAAATTTTCTATAAAAATTCAAATTTCATGAAATTTTCTATAAAAATTAAAATTTCATGAAATTTTTTATAAAAATTAAAATTTCATGAAATTTTCTATAAAAATTAAAATTTCATGAAATTTTCTATAAAAATTAAAATTTCATGAAATTTTCTATAAAAATTAAAATTTAATGAAATTTTCTATAAAAATTAAAATTTCATGAAATTTTCTATAAAAGTTAAAATTTCGTGAAATTTTCTATAAAAATTAAAATTTCATGAAATTTTGTATAAAAATCAAAATTTCATGAAATTTTCTATAAAAATTCAAATTTCATGAAATTTTCTATAAAAATTAAAATTTAATGAAATTTTCTATAAAAATTAAAATTTCATGAAATTTTCTTAAAATATTGAAATTTTATGAAATTTTCTATAAAAATTTAAATTTCATGAAATTTTCTATAAAAATTAAAATTTCATGAAATTTTCTATAAAAATTAAAATTTCATGAAATTTTGTATAAAAATCAAAATTTCATGAAATTTTCTATAAAAATCAAAATTTCATGAAATTTTCTATAAAAATTAAAATTTCATGAAATTTTCTATAAAAATTAAAATTTCATGAAATTTTCTTTAAAAATTAAAATTTCATAAAATTTTCTATAAAAATTAAAATTTCATGAAATTTTCTATAAAAATTAAAATTTCATGAAATTTTCTATAAAAATTAAAATTTCATGAAATTTTCTATAAAAATTAAAATTTAATGAAATTTTCTATAAAAATTAAAATTTCATGAAATTTTCTATAAAAGTTAAAATTTCGTGAAATTTTCTATAAAAATTAAAATTTCATGAAATTTTGTATAAAAATCAAAATTTCATGAAATTTTCTATAAAAATTCAAATTTCATGAAATTTTCTATAAAAATTAAAATTTAATGAAATTTTCTATAAAAATTAAAATTTCATGAAATTTTCTTAAAATATTGAAATTTTATGAAATTTTCTATAAAAATTTAAATTTCATGAAATTTTCTATAAAAATTAAAATTTCATGAAATTTTCTATAAAAGTTCAAATTTCATGAAATTTTCTATAAAAATTAAAATTTCATGAAATTTTCTATAAAAATTAAAATTTCATGAAATTTTCTATAAAAATTCAAATTTCATGAAATTTTCTATAAAAATTCAAATTTCATGAATTCAAATATCATGAAATTTTCTTCTTTCTTTCATTTAAAATTTTAATAACGAAAATTTTTCTATAGAAAAATTTTTATAATAAAAATTTGTCTATAGAAATATTTTTATAATAAATTTATTTTTTTATATTCGCTGTTATCTTCCTCTATATTATGTTTGCTGGGAGTTTCTTTGGTACTTCCGTGTCTTTATGTGTGAGTGCATTTGTCTTTAGTTCTTATTTAACCATCAATTGTGCGTATGTAGCCGATATTTGGTTTTATTGATAGGTCGTTTGTTCGGTCGATGTGGTCAAACTGTTCCACGGTTGTTAAAATTTAAAACTCTCAAATACCCGACTTAAAGTTCACAACAAAAGCCTATAGTCCATGACTAATGCACTGTCAAAGCTAATGACAACATATAGAAATTGCTGAGAACAAAATGCGATAACATGCGTATTCAAAATTTGAAACAAGACAGCGACAGCAACATGAAAAAAGACTTACAACCCCCAAACTTTTGTTTTAGCATTGGCAAGACATTTTTCGAATATGAACTCAAATCGAGTAACAAACTTAAAGTTAACAAGCCAAAAGCGTTTAGTTGACAGTGTCTGAAAAATTTCAAGAAATAAATCGAAACATTTTTTATGACAGACAAACTATTAGACGCCATTATTTAACCATATCTAACATGTTTTTTTGTTTAAAATTTTCGAAGAAAAAATTAAACAATTTATTATTGGCCGGGCCTCTAAGACCAAATTTGGGTGTCTTTTAACACTCGCTCGTAAAGGTAAAAGGTGCGTATCGTGTATTACACACTTTGGATTTGAAATAAAAACCCAAAAATTTTATTACAGCAAAAAAATCTAAACAATTTGTTGATAAAATATCTAATCGTTTAACAACTGCTTGACTTGCATATTTGGTTTCTTTTCTTTTATACATAATTTTTTTGTTTGCTATTTTTTTTTTTCTTTATATTAATTCAATTTATTTGTCAGTTATTTTTACTAGTTGTCGAAAAGATTTATGAAATCGTGTTGAAAAAAAAATTGCCAGCCATTTTTTTTGTGTTGCTGTCGCTATTATCGTTTCGAAAATCTTTGAAAAAGTTTTATTACAAGTTTTGAAACAATCAAACACTTAGATAAATTTTGATTTTTTTTCTTGGGGTTTCAAATATAAGTAGGAAGTAACAGCAGGAAGTATTAGAGTTTTATCTTTTTTTCTGGTTTTGTTTTACAAAAGTTACCAACAGGCGCCACGATTTAGTAATTAATCAATTATAATAGTTCTTTGAAATTTTTTGGATATGCGAAAAAAAATTTGTGTGTGAATGACCTAAATATTCATATTTCTTTAAGCAACATCATATCGGAGTTCAAGTAAAACTTAATGACTCTATGATACCCTATACCACTAAGGTCAAATGCGGCTCAATTTAGAAGTGTTCATTTGTTCAATTTTGTTATCGTTATATCATTTTTTAAAGACTTTTGTAAAGTTAAACCAAAGACTCTATAATATGAAGAGGATGCACTTCGAGACATTGATTTTTCGTATGGTCGTTTTGAAAACTCCCACAAAAAATAGAGCATACAGCTTTTACTCTAGTTCGCAAACAACTAATGGAGGCGATTATCCAATGAGATAAAGCTAAGGCAAACACGCAAGCTCATGAAATGTACGTTTGTTTGTGCGTTTATGTGTTTTCATTATTCTCTATCAACTTCACTTGCACTTTTTGTTAAACCATTTCAGGTTTAAAGCATTGAGATAAGGTAAAATGTGACCCAAAAAAAAAATTCGGTTAGCGTTTTAATAAAACTAAATTTCGCATCAAACAATTACTACCCAGAAGGTTCGAATCCTAGCCGGACCATTTTATCTTTTTCTTATATTAAATCATAATTTTTGTAGAAGATTTTGAAGAATATTTTTGTAGATGATTTTAAAGAAAATTTTTGTACAAGATTTTGAAGAACATTTTTTTTTGTAGACATTTTTGAAGACCAATTTTGTAGATGATTTTGAAGAAAATTTCAATAAACGATTTTAAAGAATATTTTTGTTAGATTTGAAAAAATTTTATTTTATTTCAAAGAAAATTTTTGTAGAACAAAATCTGTTTTGTAAAAGATTTTCAAGAATGTTTATGTTAAAGATTTTGATAAATATTTTTGTAAAAGATTCAAAAAAATAGCAAAAGATTTTAAAGAATATTTTTGTAGAATATTTTGAATAAGATTTTTGTAGATTTTCCAGAAAATTTTTGTAGAAGATTTTGAAGAAAATTTTATTAAAAGATTTTGAAGAAAATTTTATTAAAAGATTTTAAAAAATAATTTTGTAGAAGATTAGAAAATTTTTCTAGAAGATTTTAAAAAATATTTTTGTAAAAGATTGAAAAAAATTTCACTAAAAGATTTTAAAGAATATTTTTGTTAAAGATTTTGAAGAAAATTTTTGTAGAAGATTTTGAAGAACATTTTAGTAAAAGATTTGAAAGAACATTTTTGTAAAAAATTTTAAGGAATATTTTTGTAGAAGATTTTAAAGAATATTTTTGTTGAATATTTTAAAGAAAATTGAAGAAAATTTTTTTTGGAAATTTCTGAAGAAAATTTTTGTAAAAGATTTGGAAGAAAAATTTTATAGACGATTTTAAGAAAGATTTTTGTAAACAATTTTGAGGAAATTTTCTATAAAATCTTCTATTCAATAGATTTTATAGAAAATTTTTGTAGAAGATTTTGAAAAAAAAAATTTGTAGAAGATTTTGAAGAAAATTTTTGTAGAAGATTTTGAAGAAAATTTTTGTAGAAAATATTAAAGAAAATTTTTGCAGAAGATTTTAAAGAAAATTTTTGTAAAAGATTTTAAACAAAAAATGTTATAGAAGATTTTGAAGAAAATTTTTGCAAAAGATTTTAAAGAAAATTTTTGTAGAAGATTATGAAAAAAAAAATGTTATAGAAGATTTTGAAGAAAATTTTTGTAGAAAATATTAAAGAAAATTTTTGAAGAATATTTAAGTAAAATATTTTAAAGAATATTTAAGTAAAATATTTTGAAGAATATTTTTGTAAAAGATTTTGAAACAAGTTTTTGTTGAAGATTTTGAAGAATATTTTCATAGAAAATTTTTGTAGATTTTGAAGAAAATTTTTGTAGAAGATTTTGAAGAAAATTTTTGTAAAAGATTCTGAAGAATATTTTGAAGAAAAATTTTCTAGAAGATTTTGAAGAATTTTTTTTAAGATTTTGAAGAAAACCGAATTTCAGATAAATTTTTAACATAAAACAAAATTAAGCATAAAGCAATAATTACCCAGAAGGTTTGAATCCTAGCCAGACCATTTTATATTTTTCTTATTTAACAAGTCTTTTTTTAATTTGAATCTTAATTTTTGTTGACGATTTTGAAGAAATTATTTTGTAGAAGATTTTAAATAAAATTTTCAAATATATTTTACATAAAACTTAAGTAAGCATAAAAAAAATTTACCCAGAAGAAAATTTGTAATAAAAAATTATTTTTTATAGAAAATTTTTCCATTAAAATATTTTTCTGTGAAATTTTTGAAAAAAAAAAAAAATATTTTTCTATCGAAAAATTTTCTCAAACAAAATCTTTCTATAAAAAATTTTCTAAAAAACTTGTTGATAAAAGAATTTTCTATAGAAAAATTAAAAAAAAATTTTATATAAAAAAATTTTCTATTGAAAAATTTTTAATAAAAAAAATTTCTATTGAAAAATTTTTAATAAAACAAGTAAGAGTGGTATATTCGGCTTTGCCGAATCTTGGATACCCTTCACCAATGGTGTTCCAAAAGAAAAATACAAAATCGTAAGAATATATTGATAATTATATAGTTTCTTATTACTGACTTAGTTGAGCCCCACACAAATGCTTCATATGTATATTAATTTTCTTTTGTTCATACTAAATGTAATTCCTAGCAATATTTGGTTATACTAGTATTATATGCAAAGAATCTTTAAAATTAAGAGTCGGAAAACGAAAAGCTTTTTGGTGGCGTCATCATCTAAAATAGTTATGGACCCAAATGTTAGGTTGGGCAGGTGGCTGATGTCGAAGGCAGCGTCACTTCGATTCTAAGGTGATATGTGTCTATTTTACGAACATTTGATAAAGTTCGATAGACCAGATAAACCATGCAGAAAAGATGCTTCAAAATGTAGATGCCCTTAGATTTGCAAAAGCACATCGATTTGATGAAGATGTACTTTAATTCATACGAATTGTCCAACTATTAAAAGTTTATGATTAGTTATGTAAAATTCTGAACTGATTTAGGTCAAAGCTTTAACAATGATTGTCAATGTATACAAGCCTTAGAATTATAAGGTATACACTCATAGTTTTAGATACATACGTGAAATATATAGCTTTTAAATGAATGGATATCAACTTTGGCGGAAAATTTATTGAAGATTTACTTATTAATCTGAAGTTAGTTAACTTATTAAGATGAATACTTCAACAATAATATTTGAGATCTATTGTTCTTTCGATCTGTCCGATGAATGTGTGGAAGTTTTGCTCTAGTTCTTTGTGCAATTATAATATGATTTAATTTGTCAGCATTAAAGTAATTCCCGGTCGGGGTTATATGGGAGATAACAGTAAATGTGAACCGAGCTCGCCCATTTTCAATGCCGAACTTTTCAAGAGATCAGAAATACTTTTGTCAAATGTTGTCCCTCTAGAAAGTTTATTTTAGGCGCTATCGCCCTGAATAACGATATTGTACAACGTCTTTATACTAAATGTCATCATCGTATCTATTATAATAGATAGATAATTATAATTAATTAGCTAATTAGATAATTATAATTTGTCATTTATTAGCTACTAAGAGATTGCCTTAGGCGAAGTTATACGGGAGCAATAGTCAAACGTGAACGGATTTCTCCCAATTGCAATTAAACAATTTAAATTTTCGTTGATATGTGAGATACATACATACATATGTAGGTTTTGAACGGATATCATGTACTTAGCTGCATTTTAGTACTTCCTAGGAATAAAATTAAGATAAATGCAGTGTGTCTGTCTGCTAAAATCAGATTTGTGGAGCTCCTGGAAGGTATACCCATATGCATTTTACACAAAATTTTAGGATATCGTCCCACCCTGAGCTCCAAAAACTTGACTACAACAGAAAAAAGGACAGACAGGTAGACCAACGGACGGACAGACAGGTAGACGGACGGACGGACGTCGCGAAATCGATTCTCCTGCCGATTCTGAGACAATCGGTACAACTTAAATGGTATTCATAATCAGATTTGTGGAGTTTATATCAGATTTTAGGAAATCCTCCCACAAAGAACGCTGTCAAATTTCATCACAATCGGTCCATAAACACCTGAGATATCGCTGAAACAATACTTACAAAATGTCAACAAAATTTCTTAGACACGTACTTTGGGCAATTTGCTGTACATCACAAGTAGTGTCTTGGCGATATCTCAGTTGTTTATGGACCGCTTCTGATAAAATTTTATAATGTGCTTGGCGGGGGAATTTCCTAAAATCTGATATAAAATTTATGTATGTCCGTGCTCCAGGAGGATGGTTTTTTCTATTTCTGCATTTCATTTTTTCAACAAACATTCTCTAACGCGTACTTTGGGCAATTTGCGATACATCAAATTTAGTGTTTTGGCTGTATCTCAGTTGTTTATAGACCGATTTTGCTCAAATTTTACAGAGTGCTTTAGGGAACCATTTCCTACAATCTGATATAGTATATATTATCACATGTACACCAAGAGTATCTTGTTTTTCTTATTATTTAAAAGTGTGTTTCAATCAAAAATTTTTAAATTTTCGTCTAATTTTTGGTATTTTTTCGATATTTTCGGTGTTATAAACCGATTTTAATGAAATTTAATAGCGTTCATTGCGGGAGAATTTCTTAAAATCTGATATATAATTTATGTAGATCCATCCTCCAGGGGCTTCAGAAACTTGATTTCAACAGACAGACAGACAGACGGACAGACAGACAAACAGACAGACAGACAGACAGACAGACAGACGGACATCGCTTAATCGATTCTCCTCCCGATTCTGAGTCGATAGGTATAATTTTTAAGGGATCTACGATCACTAATAAAAAAATTACAAACGGAATTACAAACTTATAATACCCTTTCACCTATTGGTGAAGGGTATAAAAATTGTTAATAAAAAATTTTCTTTAGAATTGATAAAAGAATTTTCTATAGAAAAATTTTTAAAAAAATTTTATATAAAAAAATTTTCTATTGAAAAATTTTTAATAAAAAAAAATTCTATTGAAAAATGTTTAATAAAAAAATTTTGGATAAAAAAATTTCTTTAAAAAATTTACTTATAAATATTTTTGATAAAAATATTTTCTATAGAAAAATTTGTAATAAAAAATTTTCTATAGAAAAATTTTAGATAAAAAAAATTCTATAGAAAAATTTTCGATAGCAAAATTTACAAAGAAAAATTTTTGATAAAAAAATTTTCTATTGAAAAATTTTTGATAAAAGTACTTTCAGAAAATGGAGTAGAAAACTTTCTTTTTAAAACATCAGAACATCAGAAAAATACCTATTTCAGTTAAAGGTATAAAAAGCGGCAACTCTGCTGAACATTTTTTGTTCTGTTCTCTTTGTGTCGACCTCTGTTTATGGTTCTCAGCTGTCACGAATTTCTACGAGTCTTTTGAAGCACAACAGTCGATCGTTTCAATTATTTAGTTACTTCTTTAGATAGCCTTTTTCAAGCAATTGTGGGGTATCCAACGAAATAGTACCCCTCATTATACTAAATAAATTTCCAATCTGACCCCTTTGGTAGTGGGAATGAGTTAAATAAAATGTCTTAAGTCAAGAATAATGCTCCAGAGAGGACAACAAAGACAAGATGGCGATATACGATAACCGAGATATGATCTTCAAGTTGTCATAAAGAGAAGTAAACACGAAAACTTTATCCATTTTGTTTAGAAACACATACATTAATATTTGCATTTGTGCTGAACAGCTTTGAAAGTTTTGACAATTTCACATAAGTGTGAGAGGGACAAACATATTTGAGTGTAACTCATACATGGTGTTTTGGTGTGAAAGCTCAAAACCTCTCTTGTGCTGTAGTGCTGCATGATGCGGCCTATTGCATAATCATGGCTTACTTAAAAGAATATTGTTGAAGCTCTTTCCCCAAGGGGACACCAACCATAAAAATGGTATCAGGTTCAGAATCCAGACTTAGCACTCGTTGGATTATTTCTGGAAACTTTTAAGTGAACTTCTAAAGAGCCTTCCACAAAACTCTATATGTTATTGTTATTATTACGATCTCACTAATATCTATCCTATCCCCATTTACTTGAAAGACATAAATAGCTAACGACGTCATTAATATACGGATATATAGACAAAATGTAAAAATATTTTAATTCCATTATAATTCCCGTAAATTTTAGAAAACTTATAAAAAAAACACTCTTCAAACGCAACTTGTTTCATTAAAGTTAGACTCATTCTTAATTCCGTGAATTCTAAATCTCTCTTTCTAAATGACAAAAAAAATTCAGTGTTTAAAGATAAAAACAAACTTAAAATATTTATGTGGAATTTTAATTAAATACCTGTTGTTCCAAAATTTTAATAAAAAAGAAAAAAACTCTGGCACAAATAAGTTTTTGTCTTCAAAAATTTTAAAGATTTTTGCGTCGTTTATGCGAGCAAAGATTGCGAAAGCATTTTATGCATAATTTCATATGTAAATGTACGTATCTATACGAGTGTAGTTTATTTGATGTCTAAAAATCAATTTAGTTTTAATGTTTATCACCCGTTGATTTCTTAATCTTCTTCCCTTTGTATTTACTTGAGTATTTCTTTTATACTGGAATTTAATTTCACTATTTCCCCTCCTCTAAAATACAGTGTCAAATTAATAACCATAAAATAATCTTAATAGCCCAAAACTATATATTTATCTATATGTATGAATGTATGTCTGTACTTATGTTTAAAGATGGGAAACATAAATTCCTTATTCTATATTTTATTTCTTAAAGATTTTTACAAATCAAGGATTTCTTATGAAAAATTTTAAATAACTGAAAAGAAACATTTTAATGAAACCAAGAACACAGAAAAAAATTTTAATATTTTATCAAAATGGAAAAATTTTGATTTTAATGTCATGATTTTTTATGTCATGCCCTTAACATATCATAGGGATGGATCTATGGATATAGTATACAGAAGTTAGTAAGACTTTAATAAAAGCACGGGTCAACAAAAGAAATTACATTGAAGTCTAACTATTTAATTTCGATGTATTATAGCCAGGAGTAAGCAGCTCATACCACCAGAAGCCGAAGACTTTTAATGATTTTCGTAAATATCACGATCATTAATGAAACTGGTGACAATGAATATGTAATTTGGATGTTAGCAAAGTCGGTTGGTGCCGCTTTGTTAAAGAAAAGACAAAAACAAAATAGGCAAGAAACAAATAAAAATCCAATTTATAGCAACAAAATACATGGTTCGAGAGAACAAAGAAATATATTCTTGAACATTGTTGCCACGACACTATTATTTTTGCAAACATTGGGAATATTTTTGTAAATATTGGGAATATTTTTCAAAACAGAAATAAATTCTAATATTAAACAATTTTAGATTTTTATAATTTTTAATTATTTTTATTATTTTATAATTTTATTATCAAAAAATTTGTTTATAGAAATTATTTTTCTTTGGAAAATTGTTCGATTAAAATTATATTTGATACAAAATTTTTCGACAAAAATATTTTTCTCTAAAAAATTTTCGATAAAAATATTTTAATATTAAAAAATGTTTAAATCTTCTATAGGGAAATTTTTGATAAAAAATTGTTTATAGAAAAATTATTGATGAAAAAATTTATAGAAAAATTTTTGATAAAAAAATGTTCTATCAAAAAAATTTTTGATAAAAAATTTTCTATAGAAAGATTTTCAAATCTTTTATAGAGAAATTTTTGATAAAAAAATTTTCTATAGAAAAATGATTATTTTTCTTTGGAAAACTGTTCGATTAAAATTATATTTGATACAAAATTTTTCGACAAAAATATTTTTCTCTAAAAAATTTTCGATAAAAATATTTTAATATCAAAAAATTTTTGAATCTTCTATAGGGAAATTTTTGATTAAAAAATTGTTTATAGAAAAATTATTGATGAAAAAATTTATAGAAAAATTTTTGATAAAAAAATGATTATTTTTCTTTGAAAAATTGTTCGATTAAAATTATATTTGATACAAAATTTTTCGACAAAAATATTTTTCTCTAAAAAATTTTCGATAAAAATATTTTAATATCAAAAAATTTTTGAATCTTCTATAGGGAAATTTTTGATTAAAAAATTGTTTATAGAAAAATTATTGATGAAAAAATTTATAGAAAAATTTTTGATAAAAAAATGTTCTATCAAAAAATTTTTGATAAAAAATTTTCTATAGAAAGATTTTCAAATCTTTTATAGAGAAATTTTTGATAAAAAAAATTTTCTATAGAAAAATGTTTAATGAAAAAATTTCTATAGAAAATTTTTTGACCAAATATTTTTCTATAGAATATTTTTTTATCAAAACTATTTCAATAGAAAACTTTTTTATCAAAAATTCTTTTATAGAAATTTTTTTTTATTGAAAATTTTTCTTTTTTTTTAATTTTCTATACAAAATTTTTTATCAAAAATTTTTCTATAAAAAAAGTTTATATCAAAAATTTTTCTATAGAAAATGTTTCTATAAAAAAATGTTTGATATAAACTTTTTTTATAGAAAAATTTTTGATAAAAAATATTGTATAGAAAATTTTTTTAAAATATTTTGTATAGAAAATTTTTAAAAAACAAAAATAGAACAATTTTTAATAAAAAATTTTTTTTTTCAGTTTTTCTCCACAATTACTTTTCAAATTTTCAAAATTAATAATTTGAAAGTTAAATGAACTCAAGCCTGATTAAACCTAATTTTTCAATCAATTCTAAAGTTCGAATAATTAATTCCCAAATAAAAAAAATTTTCTATAAAAAAATTTTTGATAAAAAAAAACTTTTATAGAAAAATTTTCTATAGAAAAATTTTTAATAAAAAAATTTTCTATGGAAAAATTTTTGATAAAAAAATTTTCTATGGAAAAATTTTTGATAAAAAAATTTTCTATAGAAAAATTTTTGACAAAAATTTTCTATAGAAAAATTTTTGATATAAACTTTTTTTATAGAAAAATTTTTGATAAAAAATTTTTTATAGAAAAATATTTAATAAAAAAAAATTTGTATACACAAATTTTATATAAAAAAAATTTCTATAGAAAAATTTTTGATGAAAAAATTTTCTAAAGAAAAATTTTTGATAAAAAAATTTTCTATAGAAAAGTTTTTGATAAAAAATTTTCTAAAGAAAAATATTTGATAAAAAAAATTTATATACAAAAATTTTTGATAAAAAAAATTCTAAAGAAAAATTTTTGATGAAAAAATATGCTACAGAAAAATTTTTGATAAAAAAATTTTCCATAGAAAAATGTTCTAAAGAAAAATTTTCAAATCTTCTATATAGAAATTTTTGATAAAAAAGTTTTTTATCGAAAATTTTTTGATAAAAAAATGTTCTATAGAAAAATTTTTGATAAAAAACTTTCTTTAAAAAAATTTTTTATAAAAAAAAATAGAGAAAAATTTTGAATAAAAAAAATTTTCTATAGAAAAATTTTTCATAAACAAATTTTCTATAGACAAATTTTTGATAAAAAATTTTCTATGGAAAAATTTTTGATAAAAAAAAAATATAGAAAAATCTTGAATAAAAAAAAATTTCTATAGAAAAATTTTTGATAAAAAAATTTTCAATAGAGAAATTTTTGATGAAAAAATTTTCTATATAAAAATTTTTGATAAAAAAATTTCCTATAGAAAAATTTTTGATACAAAATTTTCTATAGAAAAATTTTTGATAAAAAATTTTCTATAGAAAAATATTTGATAAAAAATATAGAAAAATTTTTGATAAACAAATTTTCTATAGAAAAATTTTTGATAAAAATTTTTCTATGGAAAAATTTTTGATAAAAAAATATAGAAAAATTTTGAATAAAAAAAATTTTCTATAGAAAAATATTTTGATTTTTTATCAAAAATTTTTCTATAGAAAAATTTTTGATAGAAAAATTTGTGATAAAAAAATTTTCAATAGAAAAATTTTTGATAAAAAAATTTCCTATAGAAAAATTTTTGATACAAAATTTTCTATAGAAAAATTTTTGATAAAAAATTTTCTATAGAAAAATATTTTATAAAAAATATAGAAACATTTTTGATAAACAAATTTTCTATAGAAAATTTTTTTATAAAAAAATTTTCTAAAGAAAAGAATTTGTTACAAAAATTTTTTATAGAAAGTTTTTTGATAAAAAAAATATAGAAAAATTTTTAATAAAAAAATTTACTATAGAAAAATTTTTAATAAACAAATTTTCTATAGAAAAATTTTTAATAAAAATTTTCTATAGAAAAATTTTTGGTATAAATTTTTTTTAAGAAAAATTGTTGATAAAAAATTTTGTATAGAAAAATATTTGATAAAAAAATTTTTTGTGGAGAAATTTTTGATAAAAAAATTCTATAAAAAAATTGTTGATGAAAAAATTTTCTATAGAACAATTTTCAAATTTTCTGTAGAAAAATTTTTGATTAAAAAATTTTCTATAGAAAAATTTTTGGTATAAAAATTTTCTATAGAAAAATTTTTGGTATAAAAATTTTCTATAGAAAAATTTTTGGTATAAACTTTTTTTATAGAAACATTTTTGATAAAAAATTTTGTATAGAAAAATATTTGATAAGCAAATTTTTCGATAGAAAAATTTTTAATAAAAAATTTTCTACGGAAAATCTTTAATAAAAAAAATTTTAGATAAAAATATTTTATCAAAAACTACACATTGAAAAAATACCTATTTTAGTTGAAAGTATAAAAAACGCCAACTCTGCTGACGAAGTTTTTGTTCTGTTCTTTTGTATCGACCTTTGGTTATAGGTTAAATCCATGTTTCTTGTGCAAAAAATTAAATGTTGTACTTGGTTATTGAGCTTTGAACAGACTTCACAGTCTTACTTAGTCTAATAACTGCCACTCCAACCTGACAATAAAATTCATATTATTAAAACATGTTTATTCTATTGATTCAATTGTAGAACAAACATGTTGTAAAATCATAGCCAAAACCAATTCCATGAACCCAGCTTTCAATAATTTCACCACGATTTTTTTTCAGTGTAACAACCTGAAGAAGTTGCAAAGCTGTATGCTGCCACATTTTAATTTATTTACTTTATGAGTGTGAACTTTATGCTCGTGGCGGCGCGGAATACTCGGAAATTGGTATGATCATTTGCTGGCTCTCAAAAGCTGCTGTATTCCTAGTAACTAACTTTAAAACGTAAAGCCAGCAATAACCAGACATTTAAGCCAACAAATAACAACATTAAGGCTTAAAGAAGTAGAAAAAAAGGTTCCTTAATAAACCTCCCGTTAAAAAATCCTTTATATCAGATTTTTTTCTTTTACATTTTCTTAACAACATCCACCACATCAAGCCCGAAACCCCGAAAAAAAAAACTTCAAGATAATGTCTTATGAGCATAATAATCTGTGGGTATGAAGTTGCAAATTGTATTAGCAGCACAACAGCAACATTTTACAAAAAGCTGAAGCAAAAAAAAAAAGCAAAAATCTGAATGACTACAAGAAAATTGGAGTTAACTAAGCGAAACTGAAATGAAATTACCAACATTAAGTTTTAAGTCGCCATCACATCTCATTCACTCTCCCAGTGCCTGTGAACAATCGAAACTTCAAAATTACTAATTGCTTAATGAAACCAACTCCTCCTTAATTTTTAGATAATTTCCTTTAAGTAGTAACTAGGGATATGGCTTTTGTTTTTTGGGGTTTTATCGATTTTTAGTGGGTAATTGAAAATGTTTTGAAAACATGCAATCCAAATTAGCAAAAATCAATTTTGTAAAAGTTTTGGGGATCAGTAGTTAAGATCATCTCAAACTTAAATAAATTTTGTTTTCATGCATCTCGCAGTTTGATATTGAATCTCAGAAAATTTCACAGAAATATAATATTGATATTCGGCGATAATTCTTTATATCAATTAGTGAGGTCAACAACGAAAATATCCTCTGAAGTCTACCTCGGAAATGCTGATAACATTATTTATAAATATATTCAGGGGGAGTTCTGCATCGTAATGGGTGTTTTTTTTAGAGGTATAGAACTTCGAATTGAAATAAAACACAAGAAAATCGTTTTAGTGTCCATCAATTTGGCTTTATTGGAAGGATAATTTTATGCCATTAATGTTTAAATATGATTTCGGGTATGTGGCCGCCGCGGCTGACTCGAATAAAGCCAATTCTACAGGTTTAATTTTCAACTACTTTTTCGAGCATATAGGGCCGTATGTTGGCAATAACGCCACGAATGTTGGCTTCCAAGTCCCCTAACGTTTCTGGTTTGTTGGCGTAGACGAGCGACTTCACATATCCCCAAAGAAAATAATCCAGTGGTGTCAAATCGCACGATCTTGGTGGCCAATTGACAGGTCCATTCCGCGAAATTATGAGCTCATCGAATGTTTCCTTCAATAAATGAATTGTGACGTGCGCTGTGTGGCATGTAGCGCCGTCTTGTTGGAACCACAACTCATCCACATTCATGCCATCCAATTGGGGAACAAAATAGTCGGTTATCATGGCTCTATACCGGTCTCCATTTATGGTAACTGACTCTCCAGCATTATTTCGGAAGAAGTATGGCCCAATGACTCCACCAGCCCATAGAGCACACCAAACAGTCAGTTTTTGTGGATGTAATGGCGTCTCAAGGGTCTCATGTGGATTCTCTTCACTCCAAATGTGGCAATTTTGCTTGTTGACGTAGCCATTCAACCAAAAATGAGCCTCATCACTGAACAAAATTTTGCGATGAAAATCAGCATCGAGATCAATCTCATTTTCGGCCCATACACCAAAATCACGATGCATTGCATGGTCTCGCGGCTTTAATTCTTGCACAAGCTGGATCTTGTAAGGTCGCAAGCCAAGATCTTTGCGCAAAATCTTCCATAAAGTTGATGGACAAAGCTCCAATTGCTGTGAACGGTGGCGAATCGATTCATTCGGGTCCTCCTCAACACTTTGCCCTACAGCGTCAATTGTTTCTTCGGTGCGCACTGTTCGACGTCGCTGCGGATGCGTATTATCACATAGAGTAAACGTAGTGCGAAAACGATCCATGGTAAACCGAATTAATTGCTCTGATGGACGATTATGTCGACCATAAAATGGACGGAGCTTGCGGTAAACTTCGCGAACTGAACCATTATTTTCGAAATAAATTTGCACGGTTTGCAAGCGTTGTTCTTTTGTCAACCTGTTCATGATGAAATGGCAAACCAAACTAAATATTAATCACTTGACAGCTGACAAAATGGCCGCCAGTTAAAAAAGTGATGCCAACTTAAAGTTCTATACCTCAATAAAAAACACCCGATATATACAAATTTTAAATCAAAAATTCATATTATGAGCATGATAAAATACAACACGATATAAGTTGGACCCAACACATTTTTCAAGTGCCAAAAGAACCATCCACTTTAATCCATCTGGTCTCCTAATTATTTATACTAGTTAAATCTGATCCAAAATGGAACACATCTCTTATTTATGGTCGGTATATTAAGTTCTTTTTTAGAGTTACTCGATCAAGTACAGGAAGCGCGAATTTGCTTATTGATGGCAGTAGAGTGGGCAGCTCTATTGATTAACTACCCAGCAAAACTTTGGTTATGGCAAGTACTCTGGTAACTGGTTACCTTGTAATGACTACAACATACCCTCCAAATAACTAATGAGTTATTACAGAAGTACTTATTTGTAATTAAATTGCTAATTTGGACTGAATGGCCCGGGTTCGAATCCCACCAAGACCAACAATTTGTTTTTTTTATTAAAAGAGTTTTTTTTTTAAATCATTTTTGAATTTTAAGAACTTAAATATTACCTTATGTAAAAAAAGATTTTGGAAAACTAACTCACGGTAATGAAAAAATACCATCATGAGTTAATTTTGATTATGTAGGGGATGTTGGATACCAAACACAGCTCCGATTGGTCCTAACTTGGTAAGCCCAACTGATCTGGGTCATCCTTCATCTCAACTGCGGGAAACTAGCTTAAAACCCCTTAAAGTAGTGAGCTAACATGTACCGAGAGTTGTCCCATAAGATCGATAAAAATGGCTTAGGACGACGGGCTAGTAACCCTCTCTTGAAAAAAATAATTACTATGAAGAGGATAAAATTAGAATTAAAATGTTCCACCACCTAATGCTAGAAGAGGGCGTCCGAAACTTCCATGGAAAGACCAAGTAGAGGAACATTTTTCAAAGCTTGGCCTATAAGATTGGAGAATATTCGCACAAGATCTAAGTCCATGGAATTCCAAAATATGCTAGGACTTGGACCTTAACAGGTTGTAACTAAAGGCCATATAAGTATGTAAGAGTCAATGTTATATAACCAAAAAGGAAGATTTAAACTATTTAAGTTTTAAAAAAATTAAAAAAAAACTTCTTTATTTTTTATTAAATGCATTAAACATTTACAAAAAATCGAAAAGAAATATTTTTCTAAAAATTACAACAAAGCAAAAAAAGCAGGGAAAACACAAAGTTATTGTCACAAGGTTTTGGATCTAAAAATAAAAATTGTATATTAATTATAAGCTGCTAAGTTTTCAACATATGAAGTAGCTCAGTGAAAAAGTCTCCGCCTAGCAGTCGTAGGGGTCTCGGTTCGAGCCCCCATGGGGTCATAAAAAAAAATTTCGTATTTCGTTTAAAAATATATATTTTTTAAATAAAACAACAAAAAAAATGTTTTTGTTGGTGTTTTCCAATTGCTTACCTAAGTCATTACTTTTCTGCAATTGGTAAGTACTTGCCTCCAATGACATGCCCATGTTAATCTTATATTCTTAAACGAGCAATAATTGTATATATATATATATATATATATAGAATGGCTATCTCGAAAACGGCTCTAACGATTTTGATAAAATTTGGACAGTGGGTATCTTTTTTGATGTATAGGTCGAAGAAGAAGGGACTTTTGGAACTTTTACCTCTAAGAGGGTAAAAACGGGTAAAAAGGGGAAAAAATCGAAAACGCTATGTCTCCTAAAGTAATAGGTATAGAAACAAAATTAAAATTACGTTTTAAACAGATTTGAAAATAAGCGGACAGGTGTTTGGTACTTTTTTGAAACTATGTCCGATAGGGGGTAAAAAAGGGAGAAAATAGTTTTTTTTGGCACCTTTTTAACCCACTCTTATATTTTAAACTTAAGAATATAAAAAGAAACTTGGTACTGTAATCAATAGATGTAAAAAAAAGATGAAACACGTATTTGGTACTTTTTTGATTTTGGAGCCAAAGTGGGTAAAAAAGGGATAAAATGATAACTTAACATCTCCAAAGTAATATGAATAGGAACATTATACATTATGTTAAATGCGTTTTAAAAAAATGTAAAAATGAATTCAATTGGCACCAAAAAAGTACCAAATATACATATGGAACTTTTAGAAATAAGGGAATAAAAAGGGGGAAAAATTAGTATTATTTTAAACAAATGAATGTTTGTCTGTATGTGTGTTCTTTATAGAATAGTAAACTGTGAATTTGATTGTGTTATGCTCTTTAGCGAAGATGTTGCGGATAAGCCGGCGAAGGTTTTAAAGATGATAAGACTAATTTCCGACAGATGGCGCCACTGAAAATTACTAAAAATTAATTAAATCGTAAACTGTACATTTGATCATGCTATGATCTTTAGCAAAGTTGTAGCGCATGAGCCGACGAAGGCTTTTTAGTTGCTATGAATAATTTCCGACAGGTGGCGCTACAGAAACTTACTCAAAGTCAATTTAATCGTATGCTGTACATTTAATCATGCTACAATCTTTAGCAAAGTTGTTGCACATGAGCCGACGAAGGTTTCTTAGTTGGTATGAAGAAATTTCGACAGGTGGCGCTACTGAAATTTACTCAAAGTCAATTTAATCGTATGCTGTACATTTAATCATGCTATAATCTTCAGCAAAGTTGTTACGGATAAGCCGAAGAAGGTTTATGAATTGGAATAAGCAAAGTCCGACAGGTGGCGCCACAGAAAACTACTCAAAATGAATTAAATCGTAAACTGTGCATTTGATCAGACTATAATCTTTAGCAAAGTTGTTGCGCATGAGTCGACAGAGGTTTCTGTTGATATGAATAATTTTCAAAATTATTCAAAATGAGTTAAACTGTAAACTATGCAAACTATGTGTTGGTCGGACAAAATAAATCAAATAATTCAAATTAACTGAATATTTCTACAATGTCTTTCATCTAAATTTATTTTATCACTTTATAATATAAAATATATAAAAACTTTAAAATTTTCCTCAAAATGCTTATCATAAAGCTCCGAGCAAGGCTCGGTCTACCAGGTACTGTAATGACTTAAACAGTGAATGTGTAAGTAGTTCGTGTTCAATAGCTTAGCTGTTTAACTCATTACTTGGTAATGAAAAGTTTTGCTGGGTATATTGCAATGCGGGCTGTGTATCACTGTTCTATTGATAACTTCTTTGAACTTCTTCCCAAAACCCGAACAACGTAGTAGCTTTTATCTACTCAAGACTCACATATTTGTTATAGATTGATCAGTGGATTGCACAACAGAAGAAAAGTGATGTAGGATCAACTTCCCGCATAGGTCTTTCACACTTCTCCCTCCCTTCCACAACCATTATTTTCTAGTTCCATCTCAATGCAATGTATGAGTAGTGACAATCTCTAAATGGTAGTCAAATTATGATAAAAGAATTTACTAATTTTCTAGATTTGATATCAGATTGTCCAAATTATTAACTTAAAATACGACTTCATTCCAAAAATGTTCGCTGGTTCTAAATGTTATTAATCCTATTAAATATATTACCTGGTTGACCGAGCCTTGCTCGGAGCTTTATTATAAGTATTTTGAGCCAAATTTTAAAATTTTTAAATATTTTATTTTATAAAGTAGTAAAATAACTTTAGAGGAAATACATTGTACAAATATTCAGTTAATTTTGAATTATTTTATTTATTTTGTCCGATCAGCACATAGTTTGCATAGTTTACAGTGTAACTCATTTTAAAAATTTTGGAAATTGGTCATACCAACAGAAACCTCTGTCGACTCATGCGCAACAACTTTGCTAAAGATTATAGCTTGATCAAATGCACAGTTAGCGATTTAATTCATTTTGACTAGTTTTCAGTGGCGCCACCTGAAGTTGTTCATAACAATTTAGAAACCTTCGTTTGCTTATGCGTAACAACTTTGCTTATGATTATAACATGTTTAAATGTACAGTTTACGATTTAATCAAATTTGAGTTATTTTCAGTGGCGCCACCTATCGGACTTTAATCATTCCCATTAATAAACCTTCGTCGGCTTATCCGCAACAACTTTGCTAAAGATTATAGCGTGATTAAATGTACAGCATACGATTAAATTGACTTTGAAAAATTTTCAGTAGCGCCACCTGTCGGAAATTATTCACACCAAATAAAAAGCCTTCGCCGACTCATGCGCTACAACTTTGCTAAAGATTATAGCATGATCAAATGTACAGTTTACGATTTAATTAATTTTTAGTCATTTTCAGTGGCGCCACCTAACGGAAATTAGCCTTACCTACCTAAAAACCTTCGCCGGCTTATTCGCCACATCTTCGCTAACGAGCATAACATGATCAAATTCACAGTTTACTATTCTATAAAGAACATACATACAAAAATTAATTTGTTTAAAAGTTATACCATTACTAATTTTTTCCCCTTTTTATCCCCTACTTTCAAAAAGTTCCATATGCATATTTGGTACTTCTTTGGTACCAATTGAGTTCGGTACATTTTATTAAAACGCAGTTAACATAATTCTTATTCATATTACTTTTTGAGATGTTAAGTTATCATGTTATCCCTTTTTTTTACCCATTTTGGCCCCAAAATCAAAAAAGTACCAAATGCATGTTCAATATTTATTTCAGATCTATGCAGTAAAAAGTTCCTTTCTATATTCTTTGGTTTAAAAAATAAGAGTGGGTTAAAAAATAGTACCAAAAAAACTATTTTCACCCTTTTTGACCCCCTATCGAACATAGTTTCAAAAAAGTACCAAACACCTGTCCGCTTATTTTCATAGCTGTTTAAAACGTAATTTTAATTTTGTTTCTATACCTATTACTTGGATACGATTTTTCCCTTTTTTACCCTCTTAGAGGCAAAGGTTCTAAAAGTCCCTTCTTCTTCGACCTATACATCAAAAAGGGTACCCACTGTCAAAATTTTATCAAAATCGTTAGAGCCGTTTTCGAGATAGCCATTCCAAATATATATATATATATATATATATATATATACATATATATATATATATATATATATATAGATATATATATATATAGATATAATATATATATATATATATATATATATATATATAGATAGATATACTTATATACATATACATATATATATATATCAGCTTACTATTCTATAAAGAACATACATACAAACATTAATTTCTTTAAAAGTTATACCATTACTAATTTTTCCCCTTTTTATCCCCTACTTTCAAAAAGTTCCATTTGCATATTTGGTACTTCTTTGGTACCAATTGAGTTCGGTACATTTTATTAAAACGCAGTTAACATAATTCTTATTCATATTACTTTTTGAGATGTTAAGTTCTCTTTGAGTAAATTAACATGATATTCCTTTTTTTACCCATTTTGGCCCCAAAATCAAAAAAGTACCAAATACGTGTTCAATATTTTTTTCACATCTATTGACTGCAGTACAAAGTTCCTTTCTATATTCTTTAGTTTAAAAAATAAGAGTGGGTTAAAAAAGTACCAAAAAAACAATTTTCACCCTTTTTTAACCCGCTATCGGACATAGTTTCAAAAAAGTACCAAACACAAATTTTCATAGCTGTTTAAAACGTAATTTTAATTTTGTTTCTTTACCTTTTACCTTAGGAGATATAACTTTTTCGATTTTTTCCCCTTTTTACCCGTTTTTAGCCTCTTAGAGGCAAATTTTCCAAAAGTCCCTTCTTCGTCGACATCCAAAAAGGTACCCACTGTCAAAATTTTTTCAAAATATATATACAAACAATATAAACAAACAAATAAAAAACTTACTTTTATAAAAGCTGTTGGAACACAAAGAAGGAGAAAAGGCTTAAAACATTTTATAGGTGCTCTGCCTCTGGATTCTTGATCTAAAATTAAGAATTCTCCTAAAAGCATAACTTAATTAGGAAGCTAAACCTTTTTGATGGTTGGTTTCATTCATCAGGATGTTCTTGCATAGATTAGGCATCTCCAAAATGCTTGTGCCAGCTGCCGTAGCAGGGGGATTTCTCGCATGATTACCCCTTGGAGTAGTATATTCTGTTATGTTGTTTCTTTCCATGCTTAAAACATCGTAAGTGCTAAGTCGATGGATGATAAGTAAAGCGAGTCGCTCGATCCGAGACAGACACCCGCTTGTAGCCGCAACTAACATGTTGAACAGACGCTACAGTTCCGCACTTTACAAAGTACAATTATCATAGACCCTTAGACCAAATACGTCGGAATGGCTCCAAGATAACTCCCTCTCACGTTGGCCCTGACCTAGAATCCCACTCGGGTTATTAACCGCATCTTCAACTAGGTTGCTCAGGTTTCCAGGATGTACCACTAGGAGGTGTGAGTAGGAATTGAATACAGTTATTACCTGTTAGCAGGAAACCCAGTCAACAACTGCATCCCATTTACATCCCAACCTAATTGAGGTGACCCCTAAATGAGTTAATTACTCCAGTTGGTCTCATCACTTCCATAACATTAAGATTATTTATTTAGTCCTCGAGATGCTGAAGAGCAGAATATAAATATTTCGTCTGTTATTGTATGAAATATTTTTGTGGTAATATGATTCCAGTTCAAAAAAAGAAAAAAAAACACAACAACCAAAAAAAAGTTAAAAGAAAACTTGTTTCCTTTAAACTTTTTCATGTATAGAATAAATTTTGGGTTTAATTTATTTGCTTCGTTATTGTTTTTGGTAGAGCTTGTTGTCCTCTGTCCTTAAATATTTATTTTTTCTTTAAGTTCAAAAAAATATTTTGGCGTATTTCGCACATAACTCTTGTTGTATGCGCCACACGGTTTTTGCAAAAAGTTTATGCTCTAAATTTTTGTTATACGAAGTTTTCTTTTTTTTTTGTTTGTGAATCTTTTTCTTTCGCTTATTTTTAAGAAGAACTTTTTTTTTTGGGATTTCAGGGATAAAACTCATTAGGCGCTATGAAAGGCTGGTGGATAGTGTTAGTTTTTTGAAAAGGTTACAAAGTTGGAAAGTCAATGGGGTAAAAAGGGTTAAAATGGGTTTAAAAATGGGTTGTATGTCAAAATCACAACGAATTGGATCATTCGTGTTCCATTTTTTTTTAAATATAAATGCTCTTGTAAAGCCCTATATAAAGTCCACCTCTCTAGTTACTTTGCCCTTTAAACACTTGTACTCGCAAGTAAAAAAATCTGTTTTAATTTTTCTTCTTTCTCCCAGTTTATGGACTTTTCAACATTCATTCTATGCATTTTAATATTGCATTTAGGACCTAAATTTTAGGTACTTTAAAGCATATGAATATGTGTGTATATTATTATAAATAAGTATGTAGTTAAATATAGGATTATGTTAAGTGTCCAATATATTTTTTGGGTGTTTTATTTTAGCTTTTTTTTGCATTTGACCGGAATTGCGCCAGAAATGTTATCCTGATTATGTTGAGCAGTTTAAGTAGGGTAATGCTGTTTCTTTTTTTGTATACTTTTTTTCATACTTTATGTAGTATGGCCCTTTCTTAATGCAGAATTTATCTTAGTACTCGTATAGAAGTACAGTTTGAAGAGTCTTTAAAAGGGACTACGAAATGCTTTATATATTAAATTTATTACTTGGCTAATTGTGGTGTCAATTTAATGTAAAAACTTTTTTAATTCAATTTAAATATTTATGAAGGTAATTAAGAATGAAGAATATTAAAGATACTTGTATTATGCTATACATATATTGGATGCTTTTTAATAAAAAATTATACAATTTTTTCTTTAGAAAAATTTTCATTATAAAATTTTTCTATAAAAAAAATTCGAAAAAAAAAATTTATTACAAAATTTTTTCTATAGAAAAATTTTCACTATAAAATTTCTTCTATAGAAAGATTTTTATTATAAAACTTTTACTAAAGAAAAATTCTCATTATAAAATTTTGTCATGAACATTTTCTGTAGAAAAAATTTTATAATGAGAGTTTTTCTACAGAAAAAATTTTAAATAAAATTTTTTTATAGAAAAAATTTTACAATGAAAATTTATCTATAGAAAAAATTTTACAATGAAAATTTTTCTATAGAAAAAAATTTTGCAATGAAAATTTTTCATAGAAAAAATTTTAGAATGAAAATTTTTCATAGAAAAAATTTTAGAATGAAAATTTTTCATAGAAAAAATTTTAGAATTAAATTTTTTTTATAGAAAATATTTTATAATAAAAATTTTTAATAGAAAAATATTTATAATGAAAATTTTTCTATCGAATTTTTTTTTTAATGAAAATTTTTCTACTGAAAAATTTAATTTTTGTATAGAAAAATTTTAAAATTTTTCTATATAAAAAATTTAAAAATTAAATTTTTTTCAATAAAAAAAAATGTTATCATGAAAATTCTTCTATAGAAAATATTTTACAATAAAAATTTTTCTAATGAAAAAAATTTTGTATTGAAAATTTTCATTATCAAATTTTTTCTATACAAAAATTTTTATTATCAAATTTTTTCTGTACAAAAATTTTTATTATTTATTTTTTTCTATAGAAATATTTTTATCATAAAATTTTTTCTATAGAAATATTTTAATTTTAAAATTTTTTCTATAAAAAAATTGTTATTAGAAATATTTTTATACAGAAAAATTTCATTATAAAATTTCTTTTATAGAAATTTTTCATTACATAATTTTTTCTATAGAAGAATGTTCATTATTAAATTTTTTCTTTAGAAAATTTTCATTATACAATTTTTTCTATAGAAAAATTTTTATTTTAAATTTTGTTCTTTAGAAAATTATAGAAAAATTTTCATTATATAATTTTTTTTATTAAATAATTTTGACTGCAAAATTTTTTTTTATAGAAAAATTTTCATTATAACATTTTTTTGGCTGAAAAAATTTTTTCTATATAAAAATATTCATTATAATTTTTTTTCTATAAAAAATTTTCATTGTAAAATTTTTTCTATAGAAAAATTTTCATTATAAATTTTTTTCTGTAGAAAAATTCTCATTATAAAATTTTTGTATAGAAAAATTTTCATTAAAAATTTTTTTCTACAGAAAATTTTCATGATAAAATTTTATAATGAAAATTTTTCTATAAAAATTTTTCATTATGAAATTTTTTCTATAGAAACATTTTCTTATAAAATTTTTATTGTGAAATTTTTTCTATAGAAAAATTTTTATTATGAAATTTTTTCTATAGAAAAATTTTCATTATGAAATTTTATCTATAGAAAAATTTTCATTATGAAATTTTATCTATAGAAAAATTTTCATTATGAAATTTTTTCTATAGAAAAATTTTCATTATGAAATTTTTTCTATAGGTATGAAATTTTCATTATGAAATTTTTTCTATAGAAAAATTTTCATTATGAAATTTTTTCTATAGAAAAATTTTCATTATAAAATTTTTTCTATAGAAAAATTTTCATTATGAAATTTTTTCTATAGAAAAATTTTCATTATAAAATTTTTTCTATAGAAAAATTTTCATTATGAAATTTTTTCTATAGAAATATTTTGATTATGAAATTTTTTCTATAGAAAAATTTTCATTATGAAATTTTTTCTATAGAAAAATTTTCATTATGAAATTTTTTCTGTAGAAAAATTTTTATTATCAAATTTTTCTTTAGAAAAATTTTCATTATGAAATTTTTTGTATCGAAAAATTTTCATTATGAAATTTTTTGAATAGAAAAATTTTCTTTATAAAAGTTTTTCTACAGAAAAATTTTAATTATAAAATTTTTTCTATCGAAAAAGTTTCATTATAAAATTTTTTCTATAGAAAAATTTTCATTATGAAATTTTTTCTATAGAAAAATTTTCATTATGAAATTTTTTCTATAGAAAAATTTTCATTATGAAATTTTTTCTGTAGAAAAATTTTTATTATCAAATTTTTCTTTAGAAAAATTTTCATTATGAAATTTTTTGAATAGAAAAATTTTCCTTATAAAAGTTTTTCTACAGAAAAATTTTAATTATAAAATTTTTTCTATCGAAAAAGTTTCATTATAAAATTTTTTCTATAGAAAAATTTTCATTATGAAATTTTTTCTATAGAAAAATTTTCATTATGAAATTTTTTCTATAAAAAAATTTTCATTATGAAATTTTTTCTATAGAAAAATTTTCATTATGAAATTTTTTCTATAGAAAAATTTTCATTATGAAATTTTTTCTATAGAAAAATTTTCATTATGAAATTTTTTCTATAGAAAAATTTTCATTATGAAATTTTTTCTATAGAAAAATTTTCATTATGAAATTTTTTCTATAGAAAAATTTTCATTATGAAATTTTTTCTATAGAAAAATTTTCATTATGAAATTTTTTCTATAGAAAAATTTTCATTATGAAATTTTTTCTATAGAAAAATTTTCATTATGAAATTTTTTCTATAGAAAAATTTTCATTATGAAATTTTTTCTATAGAAAAATTTTCATTATGAAATTTTTTCTATAGAAAAATTTTCATTATGAAATTTTTTCTATAGAAAAATTTTCATTATGAAATTTTTTCTATAGAAAAATTTTCATTATGAAATTTTTTCTATAGGTATGAAATTTTCATTATGAAATTTTTTCTATAGAAAAATTTTCATTATGAATTTTTTTCTATAGAAAAATTTTCATTATGAAATTTTTTCTATAGAAAAATTTTCATTATGAAATTTTTTCTATAGAAAAATTTTCATTATGAAATTTTTTCTATAGAAAAATTTTCATTATGAAATTTTTTCTATAGAAAAATTTTCTTTATGAAATTTTTTTCTATAGAAAAATTTTCTTATAAAATTTTTTTTATAGAAAAAATTTCATAAATTTCATAAATAATAAATTTTTTCAAAAAATTTGTTCTATAGAAAAATTTTCATTATGAAATTTTTTCTATAGAAAAATTTTCATTATGAAATTTTTTCTATAGAAAAATTTTCATTATGAAATTTTTTCTATAGAAAAATTTTCATTATGAAATTTCTTCTATAGAAAAATTTTCATTATGAAATTTTTTCTATAGAAAAATTTTCATTATGAAATTTTTTCCATAGAAAAATTTTCATTATGAAATTTTTTCTATAGAAAAATTTTCATTATGAAATTTTTTCTATAGAAAAATTTTCATTATGAAATTTTTTCTATAGAAAAATTTTCATTATGAAATTTTTTCTATAGAAAAATTTTCATTATGAAATTTTTTCTATAGAAAAATTTTCATTATGAAATTTTTTCTGTAGAAAAATTTTTATCATCAAATTTTTCTTTAGAAAAATTTTCATTATGAAATTTTTTGAATAGAAAAATTTTCTTTATAAAAGTTTTTCTACAGAAAAATTTTAATTATAAAATTTTTTCTATCGAAAAAGTTTCATTATAAAATTTTTTCTATAGAAAAATTATATTTTTGTTTTTTTATAAAAAATTTGTATAATAAAAATTTTTATTAGAAAAATTTTTCTGTCGGAAAATTTTTATTTTTCTTTAGAAACATTTTCTTTATAAAGTTTTTGCTATAATATAAAAATGTAGCTTCATACATTTTCATGTTTTCTTGAGGTTTACTTTATATATTTATGTAATTACCGGCATTGGTCCTTATATGGCTGCTACATCGTCGTGCGACATCGTTAAATGGACTCAAGAAGTGATTCTGAGTTAAATAAGGGAATCTCAGACCAATTTTTCTATATGCTATATTATATAGCAAAAACTAGTTGGACTCCTCCCACATTTTTAGAAATTTAACTTACCATTATTTGTACCTACTTTACAATATCTTAAGATTTATTTGTCTATTACCTACTAATACCTTTTAATTTCGCTAAAAATTCATTTCTTATATCAAATTAATATTTTCTTTTAACTACATACATATATTTCATTTTATTGTACATATTCACAAATATACGTTTCATTTCAATTCTGAAAAAAAATATCTTAATTTAAAAATTTCACCTCAACTAACAATTAATGAAAAATTAAGTTGACCTTAATTTGTTTTGGAACTGACTGCGCCTCCTTATAACGAAATGTTCCCATGATATTGTTTCTGCTAAGAGCCCTACAGGTTTCCTGAAAATATTTATTGTGTAGGTTTTTGTTAACATTTCGCGTTTTTTTTTTTTTTTTTTGCTTTTTGATAAATTTAAAATATGTATTGTATTTTACCTAAGATTTATTTGGCATCAACGAAATTGTTTCGTATGTTTTCTTACAAAGGCGGCTACAGATTTTATGCGTAAATGAACTTAAGAAAACCTTAAAAAACCAAAATCATTTATCTTGTTTTATTACAATGAATATTAAGCACACGAGATACTAATTTCGTCTCGTGGTTAATGTTTCTTTATATTTTAAATATGAACTGGGAAATGGCAGAAATATACATACATATGTATGTACCTATTAAAGGAGATACATCTGTTGTTAAGGCCAACAATTTGGGATGTATTTTTATTATTATTTTTACAAAGATTTCCGTAAAGCAAGATAAATAGATAGATTGATGACATAGAAAGCTTTTCGAAAGCTTTTCCTTTCAAATCGGATTAAGATTAATGCAAATTGTTCAATATCTCTATGAACTTGTGTCCAATAAAGATTAACTTCTGAATGTTCCCCTATATTATTTTGAAACTCATTAAATTTCTTTGATATAGAGCAGTCTAGGTTGAATAAGAGATAATATTCTAATTGTGTTCAAAATTTAGGGTTCTCAAACCTAATGAACAATATTCTGAGTCATCCTAAAACTTCAGAGTCATCCTAAAAGTTCCGACTCATCCTTAAACTTTAAAATCATTCTAAAACTGATGAGTCATCCTAAAACTGATGAGTCATCCTAAAACTTATGAGTCATCCTAAAACTGATGAGTCATCCTAAAACTTATGAGTCATCCTAAAACTGCTAATTCCTCCCAAAATTGCTGACTCATACTTAAAATGCTGATGCATCCTAAAACAGCCAACTCATCTTAAAATTGCGAAGTCATCCTTAAATTGGCACCAACAATTTTTTGGATGATTCCGCAATTTTAGGATGAGTCGGCACTTTTAGGATGCATCAGTATTTCAGGTATGATTCAGCATTTTTAGTATAAGTCAACAGTTTTAGAATGAGTCAGCAGTTTTATTATGACTTAGCAATTTCCAGGATGACTCTGCAGTCTTAGGATGACTATGAAGTTTTAGGATGAGGCTGCTGTTTTAGGAAGACTTTGCTATTTAAGGATGTCAGCAAGAATAAAATTTCTGTGGAATTTGTATTTGAAATTAAAATTTACAGAAAGAGTTTTAGTTCTAAATGTTAAGT